>PVIU01001905.1:94323-191263 GCA_004026605.1 Ondatra zibethicus | reverse complement strand
CCTCCCTCCCCCTTCTTCCTTGAAAGAGGGCATGGTGCCCTGCCCTGTTAGAAGTCCAAGGCCCACCCCCATCCCTCCTGGCCTAGGAAGGAGTGCATTCAAAAAGACTCGGTTCTCAAAAAGTTAATACATGCAGAAGAGATGGGTCCTGGTGTCATTGTTTGTGGGTTCTCCATCTGCCAACTTTCGCCGCCACATTTCTAGCTATCTTTGGGTGGAGTATTCTCCACATTTGTTAGGTCAATCCAGTTACCTGATGGAGTCCTTCAAATCTTCCATAGTTTGAGGTTTTAGAAATCTTCATGTTCTGTTTATTACAGAGAGGCAAACATTGGGACATCACACCGTAAATGAGATCCTTTTATTTCTACTTTAAGCTTTCTTAGCATATGGACTATATATTTTAAAACCTTCTTATTAGATGTATACATATTCAGGGTTGTTATGGGTAGTTGTTATTTAACTAATTCCTTCTATTTAGGGGGAGACTCTCTTTATTCCTGACATTATTTACAGTTGTGAGGGGTTTATTTTCATCTGCTTGTATTATGCTTTGTGTTGATAGCATGATTTTTTCTATTCTTTCGTTTCCGAGAATTTTCACCTATGTCATTATAGACATTACAAAACTGAATGACATTTTTCTATTGTGACTAAATCTATTTTTCAATTGGAGTTTTTATTCTATCTATATTTAATATAAATTTAGTACTTTTGGGTTTAGGGCCACTGGTTTTCTATTTTCACCAAATTTGACTAAGATTTTGAGTCAATTTATTTCTGTTTTTTTTTCTTCCTTATTGTAGGTTAATCAAATACTTTTTGGTATTCTGTGCTAGTTTTTCTATTGGTACTTTTGCTTTATCTTTCTGTTACCGCTTTCTATTTTGGGTATGGTGATTACAATAAGACTCAGTTTGTGTCACCGCGTTCCTGTCAAGGTAACATCATACTATTTCATATCAAATTTAAGAAGCAGACCAGAACACTCTACCTCTCCTTCCATGCTTCACGCTATGGCTGCCATTTATGCTGCATTCATAGATGCTACAAATCCTAAACCATGTTGGGAGCTTTAGTATTTAAATTTGTCTTTAAATAAATTAAAATTTAAAAGTGTTTGCTTTTTTGTTATATTTGACCTCTCTACTTTCTTCAGGTTTAGACTTAAGTTTTCTTCCCAGATTTTTGGCTGTTTTCAAAAGTCATTTATTGAGGTTTGCTCTACTTTTAGACAACAATTACAGGAAACGTGTATATGATTTGGAGAAAGATACATACCAACATGTATAACTAAATAAAAACAGTAAAAAAAAATCATAACTGTTGTCAAGAATAATTCACTTAAACATTTCCAAAATTTTGAAATTATATAAAGAAAAATGTCACAGGCAGATCATTTGAGGATCTACTTATCAGAGCTTTTGAGTACAGAATATTGACATTGTAACCATTTTTTCCTTCCTGTACCAGTTTTGAAGGATGCTTTCTGTTAGAGATGGCTGCTCTTGCCTCTTGTTTGTTCAGCTAGACCCTTCAAGGTAGTCTAGTCTCTTCTGGCCATCATTGCTTCTGACGCAGTGTTAAAATTAGTTTTTAATTTCGTATGCTGTGGAATTGGTTCTATGATTGTTTCTTTTATCTTTGGTTTCCAGGAGTTGATTATACTATAAATGAATGTGAGTTTATTTATATATCTTTTGGATGGGGAGATTTTGAATTAATGTGATCTGCAATTAATATGTTAACTCAATGACCACATCAATTTTTATACATTTTAAAGATTTAATTGCGCCCCCTTAGTAGATGATGAATTGAACTGTGTTACTACTATGAGGATGCCCGAGAAGCAAATGGTATTACAATTTGAGAAATGGGAGGTCATAAATGATTACTGAATACTGAGTAAATATGGTATTCTCCTGGAATGTCAAACTCAAATAGCCAATGCTGTGACTCTGTTGATGACTTAATCTCTTGTTTCTCATTGTCTTCCTCTGACACAATGAAATCTCAACAATACAGAGAAAATTTCCAGAACTGTGTAGCTATGAACTGGTCTCCAATGGCCAGGGCACCTGGATTCAACACCTTCCTCCACTACTACACATTGATACTGGTTTTCTTTTCAATAATATATGTTTACCATGACAATATGTCATACAGTTCTTTGACAATGATATTAATTAAAGTGCATAAAGTGCTGAGAATAAGACACATTATAAGGACTACATGAGGACTTTCTTAAAAACAAAATAACAAGTAAATTTTAATGGTGTAACCCTAGCACTCCAAGTCTTCTGTGTTTAAATTTATTCACTTCCCTGCATTCTATGTTTTTCTTCCTTTTATATTCAACTACTTCTAGAAACTTTGTCCAAATTTCACCTTTGACAAAGATACTCTTCTGAATTCAGACCTAAGTAGTTCTCCTGGTTCCTAGCCAACCATAACAGTTATTGCCCACACTTGATTACTCTTAACCTTGTAACTAATTATTCCGTAATATCTTATGGAGCTGGTTCCTTCACCATTTAAGATATAGTTTAGGAATTATTTCTTTGAGGAAAGCTCTCTTCCATTCTTAGACTGAAATCTTTTTGCTTTTAGTTTTACTTAAACAATGGGATGTGCCAGCCTTCTTTGGGAGATCACATCTCTTTGTGGATGGAGGTTGTCCCTTGTATTTAGGGACCCCTCAGTGTATACTAAAATGCCTTTCACAAGACAGTCCCAAGGAGGCACATTGGAAGGAACTGATATTCCTCAACTTAGCTTCGAATGGCTAAAGATCCAGGACAATAAGTATTGTGTGTATCATCCATGCATTCAGTAAGAAGGGAGTAAATTCAGTGCTTTGGTATGTCATGGTAATTCACTTCCCCAACATCAATCAAAATAACATTCTAGAGGCATAATTTTGCCAGGGAATGATAATGAGATAGTAAGTCCTAAAGGTAGGAGTATGAAGAAATGAGCTAAAATCCCTCTCAGATGCCATTTTCTGAATCTGAAATGATTTTTCAGCAATAGGCATTTGTTTGTTAGCAATAATCAGTTTGTGATGAGAATGGAATGATGATTTTACAGCCAAAGGAAGGTATTTGGCTAATGTGTGACTCAATAATTTTACTGTTTTAACTAAAAGCATTTGTTTAATTCTCTCTGTTTTATATGCTTGTGCATACTCTAAAAGCTGCAGAAGGAGTCAAAGGAATTGAGCTCAGCCAAGCGTTTGTTTCATTATGTTATATGACCAGCAGTGTTGTGTACCTAGATGGAGTTTCCTGAATTCCCAGGAGTTTGAAGTGTTGTGTGAAACGTGGAGTTGCAAGATTTAATTAATTAATTAATTAGTTAATTAATGCACAGCACTGAGGGTGGGACCCAGGGCCTCACATATGCCAAGCAAGCATTATATCACCAACTCTTGCTTTGTAAGCTTGTGGATGTGAAATATTGTAAGGTACAAATAGGTTCATGTATAGTTGGAAAGATTTTGGCAAGAATTAGTTGCATATTCGGAACTGCTTTATAATAGTATCAATATAAGACATAAAAGAGAAGGGGTGGAGTTATGGTAGCAAGTTGCTTACTAGTATAGGGCTTATCATATACTTCATTTCATGAATTACATTGACCTTGAGAGACACACTTGGTATGTTTTTTCTTGTGTGTGCAGGTATATGTGTGTGTGTGTGTGTGCAAAGGCCAGAAGACCACTTTGGATAATTTTTTCTTCTTTTGTAAACACAGAATTTCTCACTGGCCTGAAAGTTACTAATGTCTGTCTCTCCAACTCTGGGACTACAAGTGTGGCCTGGCTCCTCCCACTGACCCTTCCCTCCATATAGAGTCTGGGCACTAAACTCTGGTCTGCCATGCTTGTATGGCAAGCACTTCACTGACTGAGTCATCTCACTGGCCGGGTCCTGATGGTGCTAACCTAGCAATCAATCCACAGCCTCACTGCTCACCTGTGCAAACCTCAAACAGGGTTATTCAGAGAATTTGTCAGAACTCTCAGTTCTACACAGAAAAGGAGCTTTAAAATAGTACTTATATTTGAAATACTTATTTACATAAACTCTAATGGGAAAACCTTGCAGTTTAAGGGATACAGGCGTGATGAGAGGACCGTGAGGCAGGTGGTCACCTGCGTGTGCAGCTTGGAAGCAGAGTAATGGGTACTTGTGCTCCTTTCGCTTCCAGCCTTTGTCCAGCTCAGGCCTCTAACGTAGGCAATGGCGCAGCCAATTATTAGGGTGGGTGTTCTCACCTTAACGTAGTCTAGACATTCTGTCACGCATGTGTCCAGTTTACAATGGAGATTAACCATCACAGCCACACATATTTTGGCAAACATTCTCTAATTTATCTCCTCTCATGTTGATGGACTTTACATTATGTTCATATTGATTCTAGCCATCAGTAACAGTAGTGTTAAGAACAAACTCAGAATATACTCTTTTTGTGGAAACGGAAGGTATTTCTCTAGTAAAAATTCAAATAGAAGGATGCACAGTTTGCATTTTGGTAATGGAAAAATGAAATTGTTGATAAAATATGAAAGTTTACCTCTCTGAACTTTTATCACCACTTGTCAATATCATTTCAAAAATGTGAAGTTTTGAAGATTGAAGAAGAGTGTTTTTGATTTTTAGCCATTATTTTAATAAAGGAAAACATTTATTTGGAGTGGCTTATAGTTTTAGAAGTTTAGTTCATTATCATCACTGAGGGTCATGGCAACATGCAGACAAGGTGCTGGAGAAGGAACTGAGGGTTCTTCATCTTGAAGAACAACAACAGGCAACAGGGGGTGTACTGTGTGACACACTGAGCACAGCTTGAGCAAAGGAACCCGAAAGCCCACCCCCACAGTGACACACTTCCTCCAACAAGGCCACACCTCCTAATAGTGCCACTCATTTTGGCAGCCATTTTCTTTCAAATCAACACATTCTATTCCCTGTCCCCAAAAGGTTTGTAGCCATATCATAATGCAAAAATGCATTCAGTCCAACTCAAAAATCTTCATAGTCTATAACACTCTCAAACTTATTTAAAAGTCTAAAGTTCAAAATCTCTTCTGAGATTCATGCAATCTCTTAACTGTAGTTCCCTGTAAAATCAAAATAAAAAAGCAAATCATACACTTCCAGCATATAATGGCACAGAATATACATTCTTGTTCTAAAATGGAGGAAAGGGAGAATAGCGAGGAAATACTGGAACAAAGCAAGACCAAAAACCAGTTGGGCAAACTCCAAAGTCTGCATTTTCATGTCTGATCTCAAAATGCTCTCCAGATCTCGAACTCCTTTCAGCTTTATTGACTGCAACACACGTCTTTCTCTTGGGCTGGTTCTACTCCCTGTTAGCAGCTTTCGTGGGCAGGTCCCATGGCTCGGGCATCTCCAATGTCTTGGAGTCTCCAAAGCAATCCAGGCTACACCTTTATAATTTTTCCTAATTGTCTCTCTAGGCCTCCAGGCAGGGATACCCTTGGCATAATGCCCAGCCTCGACAGCTTTCCATAGTCACAGAGGGAGACTCCATATCCCCTTTCTTCTATTCTTCATTCCAGAACCACGTGGCCGAAGCAGTCAAGTTCAGCTCTTTGTTGGGACTGAAATATGACCCCCTTGCTCAATCACATTTTTACCAGCTTTCTGTTTTCAATGGTTCTCTTCACTGCCTAAGCTTGGCTGTCCTGGAACTTGCTCTGTAGACCAGGTTGGCCATATCTGCTTTCCTTTGTCTTCTGAGTATTAGGATTAAAGTTGTGCAACTCAAGTGCTTTTCTATTAGGCATTTGCTTCACATATGCCATTTAGCAATATCTTCTGAAATGTGCTCATTTTCCTATTGGGATATATATTTTGTGCTGGTTTAAATAAATGCTTTTTACTCCTGAGCCAACTCTCTAGCTCCCTTATATATATTTTTTTAGCAGATATTTTGAATGCTAATTATTCTATGACTCTAATTACTACAGGTCCAGTTTCCAGTACACTCACATGGCAGCTAAGGACCATATGTAATTTTAGATGTATATATACAAAATAAACAATTTCAAATAAGCATCTTTTATGCAGTTTGGAGATAGACCAGTATTCCTTATCTTATAAAATACATCGTTTTGTATGTTTGGGGAATTTACTTTATACCTCAGCTAGCAAGTGAATAGTCTATATTCAAATGTTCAAACACATGTGAGGTTTTCCCTGAGTTCTTAGAATCATTCCCATTTGTAAATAAAGTTTTATTGAGACACATAGGATACATTCATATATTGAACATGGCCTCTCTCCGCATAAAAGGCAGAGATGATATAATTGTACTATGGTTTTATTGTTCAATGAAAGAAGTTTACCAATTATTGCATTATGTTTTACAGGTCCTTTGCATCGATGGGTTCTTCTAATTTAATAAATATATCCTTTGATTTGTGTTGCTACAGAGGGGTATAAATTTTCAATGTCACTCAACACATTTTGTTTTTCTTACAAAGTGTCAAAGCTACTCTTGAGGACTTAATTATAATCACCTCAAGCCTCACTGAAAAATCTTGTTAGAATTTGAGTAGGATTTTATTAAACTTATGGACTTTTGAGCTGTCATTTCCTTTGCTTACTCTTAGGAGCTTTGTATTTCAGGTTGACATGCTAAATAACTGTCTTATTAGTTCTACTGCTTCCCGGTGGATAGATGGTTCAGCAGTTAAGAACACTGGCTGCTGTTGCAGAATACCCAGGTTCCATTCCCAGCACCAACATGGCAGCTCACAACCATCTGAAACCTTACTTGCAGTGAATCTGATACCCATTCCTGACCTCTGCAGGTACTAGATTCATATGTTCATTTATATACATGAGGCAAAACACTCACACACATAAAATAAAGATATAAATCTTAAAATATGCTAATGCTTAGTCTTTCTCTTAGTAAGAGAAACATCATAATGACAATAATGGTAGTTTTGGCCTTTTTATACAGTGTTTCTATCTTATTTATTATTTTATAAAACATGAAACTGAGGGAATCTTGCCATATGCTATTTTGTTGCTTTATCATTAGATAAACATAGTTGCTCTTAATAATTACTGTTTATTGTACATTGAATAAAAGTTCCTCCTTTTGACTATTGTTTGTATTAAATTACATGAATATATTTTCTAAAGTTTAATCCTTGCATTTCAATACATGATATCATTCTTTTTTGTAGAAAGAATGTTAATATTTTTTATTGGTAGTAACAGTGATGCTGTCACTGAGAGCTTTCCTTGTGTCACTTTCTGTTCTGTTTTATAAGGTTAACTGGTAATCCTTTTAATATATGTTATATATATGGATGCAATGTAATGTATGACATATATATAATATATATATATATCTGTTACAATGAGGGGCTCGGGCTGCGTTCCCGGCGCCGGGCCCCTTGTTCTGTCCCACCCGGCTCCCGGTGTGTACCCAAAATAATTACACGGAAACTGTATTCATTTAAATACTGTCTGGCCCATTATCTCCAGCCCCTTATTGTCTAACTCTCACATATTATTTTAGCTCATCTCCATTAATGTGTATCGCCACTTGAGTTGTGGCTTACCGGCATGAGTCTAACCAGTGTCCATCTTGTGCTGGAGAAGCATGGCGTCTGCTACACTGCCTTTTCTCTCACAGCATTCCGTTCTATCTACTCCGCCCACCTAAGGGCTGCCCTATCAAAAGGCCAAGGCAGTTTTCTTTATTCATTAATGGTAATCACAGCACAGAGAGGGGACTCCCAAATCATCCCTGAGGACACTCCTACACCATTTCCCCTTTTTCTGTTTAAACAAAAAGAAAGGTTTTCATTTTAACATAGTAAAATTACATATAACAAAACAGTTATCAAGGAAGAATTACAGTTACAACCTATTTTATTTTTTATCATAACTAAGGTAAACTATAACTATCCATTTTTCAACTCCATCAAAGACTCCAGAAGGATATAATATTACTTAAGTAAACAAGTAATAAGCAACTTTTAAACTCTAAAAATGACAGAGACATCTCGCTACCTGTACAGTCACCCAAAGTTCCTTGGTACCGTCGGTAGAGCATGAGACTCTTAATCTCAGGGTCATGGGTTCGAGCCCCACGTTGGGCGCCAGATGATGACGAATTATCAAGTAGGCACAAATCAGTAACCAAGCTAGCTCAATAGAAACAGGTATTTTTAATGAAAGGAAAAAAGGGGAGCTCACTCTACCAAAGTCGCGATCCAATCCCTCTGGCGGACACCGCATGGAGAGAACGCATACCTGAGTTCTCTTGATTTTCTACCTGGGGTCCCAGTAGCCACACCCCAACTTGATGTGATTGGCTAGTGGCTCTTCCCCCATCATATATATATATGTATACACACACACACACACACCTAGCTCAGACTCACACAGACTTGCCGAATTTCGCTTCAGTCTTTGTGTGCCCCTATGAGCCCTGGTTTGTTGACTATGTGATTCTTGATCTCCTTGGACTGTAAAGATGGTTCAGTAGTTCAAGTTTAGGCTCACAACCAAAAACATGTTACTATTTTTGTAACCATAATTACTAAAGAAGACGTCATGAATATGAAAGACTGGGTGGTAGGAGGAGTTTGAGGTGAAGACAGAGAGGAGAGAAATGTTGTACTCATGCATGAAATTCTCAAAATATATTAAATAAAAATTACAGAATTCATAAATAGCACCTATTTTGATTGTGAATTCATTTATCTTTATTTGGATTGCAACCACATGTTATTTTATATATCCTGAAGTTTGTTATTGATATGTTTTAATAGATGTTTTTATCCATAAGAAACACAAATTTGAACATAATACTTTTTGTCTCAGTCTTTCCTTCTTAGATTATAACAAAATTTTTATACTTCTTTTGAGAATTTCATACATGGATTCTACTATGAATTATATTTACATCATTTTCACCTTCCTTTTTTTCTCCTTCAACTCCTCCTAAGTCCCTTTTATTTCTTCTCGAGTTCATAACCCCTCCTTCCATGATTATTGGTACATACATATACACATTTATGTAAGCTACAGTGCCCATTAGTGTTGCTCGTATGTACACGTGCTAGGACAGACCTCCCTCTCTCTCTCTCTCTCTCTTTCCATTTACTGTCTGCAGCTGCTCATCAATAGTGGGGTCTTGTGAGATTTACATGTTTTTTGTTTAGATACCATTTGCTTTAAATACAACTTCTAAATAACATAGACTTTGCCTTCATGACTAAGTTGCATATCTGAAGCTTCAAAATGCCTTCTGAAGCTGTTTATAGTCATCCAATCATTAAATGTTTATCCATATTTTCCATTTTCTATACTTGTCCTTCCTTCTTACCTTTTTGAATTATTCAAATTTTATTGTACTGCTTTCTCTCAGATAGCTTAGTGGTGATAACTATTTCTAGACTCAGAAAATATTCTTAAATTATTGTAGTTATATTAGAATATCATTTATATTGCTACCTAAAATTGTCAAATAAGATTTTCTCAATTTGTCAACACTCAAGTGTAATACATCTATTCATATTCTAAATCTGTGATGCATGCGTTTTCACAATTTCTATTATTTCAAAAAGATTCCACAGAGATATTCTGTCATATCATATAGCTAAGTGATTTTGGTTCCCCCTCCTTTTCTCTCTGTGTGTATTGGGATATATGTATATGTATATATACATATATATATATACATATAGTCTCTAAATGATTGGATACATTATTTCTGGGCCATCAGAATTTCTGGAAAAAGAAATAGTAAGCATTTCTATTTATGAATGTATATAGGCACTGGGAAATAGAAGGAAGGTTTAAAGCTTATCGCATTCAATTCTGATCAATTTACAAACTCAAAATTCTTCTGCTTATGGTGTTTTGAGAGTCATAATTAGTTTATGTGGAGAAAGATGAACAAGGAAGACATGATTTTCAGTTTGAGAAAGCTGGCATACTGGTGGGTGAAGGGGTGTTGATATACCAAGACATGTGTGTGCAGAAGCCAAAGGGACATTGTAGGAGGAGCAGGTGCCCTGAACTGAGTTTCAAAATATTCATTCCCACTAAAAATCTGCAATATATTCTTCCCTTTTACACCTGACTGTGTCTGCCTGGTTGGGTAAAAGCAGTGCATGCTTGACAAAAAATATATCCTTATTGGGCGCAAAGCTGCTTGCTAATCTTTCCTACCCTTTGGTTCTGTTGCCAGCTTTGAGAGATCAACAAAGCATATGGTAACCTTGTATTTCACTCCTTAGATGCTTACCTTTCAATCCAGTTTCTTCTGTGCTTTCCAATCCACATTTCCTACCCTCCTCCTTCCCCATCCTTCTTATTACAGATTCTCTCAACAGTGTTGATAGAGCTCCTCAACTATGTTTTCTACATTGAATAAACTACTGTACATGTATCAAGCCTAAGAAAAATTACGATGGAATTGATCCTTTCAGAAAAATGCACTCCTGCTTATGTAGGCCGAGGTCACATTTGCATGTGTTGGCTGCAGCTCTGTCTTTTGAGTGATTGATCAGTGCTCAGACTATTTGCTATATGAGATGTGCAAGAGGTTTTACACGTTACTACAGGATCATGTGAACTAAAAACAAGAAAGAAAACAAATTGCAGGAAAAATGAAATGATGGGACTTGGTATAGTTTCACACACATGCAGCCAAGACTATGCAAAAGCGTGCCTACTTTGTCAAAAACATGGCCATAGACTTGGGACTTGCTCTTGCTTTGTAGACGTCCACTTTGAGTTCTATCAAAATCATGGCCAACCAATATAGAGTTTTAAATGTGTATGCAAGGCTATAAATCAAATATACCAATTCTTTATTCTGGTTATCAATAATCTTCCTGGCTTCTGTTTGATCATGTAATTCAAAAGCTTATTTGATCCCCCCTGTTTTCTGCCAGGTACAGATCTACAGCCATTGCCTGAGAATAAACCAAAGTTTGCCTTTTTTTCTTTAACATGTGTGTTGTGTTGCATTTATTTACCATCTATTAGTTTTTCAAAAGTTTCAGCAGATAAATTTTGTCCAGTAGTTCACTAGTACCTTACAGCATCATCTTCATAATCATTTAGAAATAGAGACCATTTAGATTCCCCAAGAAAACTAGAGTGGACCCTGATAGCAAGCTTTGTGAAAATGGAAAGTTAGTGTATGGGACGTTAAGCGACGTTTGTCCTGTTGAATCAGATGTAATTTCCGACTGCCAGAGGCTCCTCTGCAAATGGACTGGGTGTTCATCATGGCTTCCTAGATGGACATAATAAGTGAAGCCAAGGCAGACATTCAGCACTGTCAAATGTGGACAACTTAATATCGTTCTCCTAAAATATCGGAAGAAGAATGCTGCTCTTGTCGCTGATACAGTAAGCGCTGGGGCATCTTAGAAACTTCTAGAAAGGAAGGTACAATGGCAAGCATGGAGAGTCAGCAACTGAAGTGTTAAAGTGCTGTGTAGAGGGTAGAGCTGGTGACCAAGGTCAATGAAGGTTAGTGACCTGGCAGAAGTGAGCAGGGCTGGACTTGGAAGAATTTTACACTGATTGAGTCAGGTGTTCTTTAAGAGGCAAGCAAGAAGTACATTGTAGAAGAAGGAAGGGTTGATGTAGGAGCAGGAGAAGGAACTAAACAGCTAGCTCTGCCAGGAACAGGAACAGACCAAAGGGGCAGCCATGGAGAGTGCTGACGTTGGGAAGGCTGATCATAAGTGGGTCCTGGAGAGTGGCATCTACCACATTATCCGGTTTAAGTCTGATATGCACAGGACGATCATATGCTTCCTTGGTTTTGTGGCATGATTTTAGAAGTTGTAGTTTCCTTTCTTAATGAAAGTTAGTGTTCAAACATTGTAAACTGAAGGCATCTATTGTAGAGAAAAAAAAAATGCAGCCACTCCCCCTCCCCCACAAATACACTAAATCTAAGCCAAGCTCCCTGCTGTGTCTCTAGACACCACCTGAGTTTCCTTCCTTGTCCCAAGCTATCCCATCACTTCCAGATTACTCATTGCCACAAACACAGACAACCTAGTCAGTGTCCTCAAAGAACAGAAGGGTGCGTTTCCAGTATTAACTAAGAACAAAGATTGTTTGAAGGTTATGGGTAAGCACTCATCTTTCAGATATTCAAATGATATTGTTAGTCTTTGTAAACACATCATAATTCACAGTGAGCATTTGCAATTTGTAGGATTTATAAGAACATAAATATTTAGGGAGAAATTTGGGATTTCTCTACGACACTAAGCCATTGGAACACCCCTAAACCATCAGAACTTGGGAGAGAGGCACAAAGAGCAGTCACCCGCAAGTTTCATTTATTTCAAATGATTACTTATTTAGTTAGTTTCTACCTGTCTCTTAATATGCTCTAAGTTAACAGATAGTTTTTTTAAATTAAAACAAATGCTTCTGAATTCTAAACCAATACAACAGCCCTTTTCACGTAAATTTCCATTAAGCTTTTCTGTACCTAGCAACATTTTAATTTCTTCCATTCTATTTCAGTTTTACTATAACTCATTCTTAATCGAACCAGTATGGAAAGCATGCATGTTATTCACAGGAAAATGTTAGAAACAGATACCAAGAAAAAGGAAATTTGAAATTGTGGAAATTCCTTGAAAATTAATTTTTTTCTTGTAGTCAAAGCAGCATAAAGCACATGTGTTTGGGGTCCAGTGTTTGTCACTGACCATGTCACTTCCTGACGACCATGGTTCTAAGGATCACAATGCTGCTCTGTGTTAAATGGAACAGGTCATCTTGTATTCTTTTGTTTCTTCTTAAAACAAAATAGCATGTGTTTTCCTTTGGGACGCCATGTTTAACACACTTTATGACATCTCAAATGGCAAAGCATTGGCTTGAAACAACCTTGAGTAACATCCCTACCAAGAGTCTTCACATGACCAACAGGGGTTTCTCAAGCCCCGCAGACTAGTAAAAACCAGTGGGTCATTAAATGCTTGTCCAGATTCAAACACAAGCAGCGAAATGTCACATGTATCTGGAAGCACAGTCACATTCTAGGACCAATTGTCATAGTTTTCAAATAGAGTCACTGCCATATACACTTAGAAGTGTGAACCAAATAGAAGGAAAACAATAACAGGTAGACAGGACAAACACAAGACCCATCCTTTCGACAAAGCACACGGAAGCATTTCCAGAAAATCACGATGAACATCTTTGAAAGCAAAACGGTGTTGGAAAAGCACTTAGCCTGCAGGCATTAAGGGTCTGAGTTTGGGCCCAGCACTTACATAAAGAATTCTTGGTGCAACACATAATAACATGTGCCTAAAACCTTGTTCTTGCGGGGGGGGAGTGCGTCAGAAGGATACAAGCCAGTCTCTCCCAGACAGCGCTCCAGATGGCATTTCAGTGAGAGATTCTGTCTCAGAAGGGGTGGAGAATGATCGAAGAAGACACACTATGTGGAATGACCCCTCTCCCAACACAAGGCAGAATGGTGCTCACAAAGCTTGGGGGCTAGAAAACCCAGTTTTAATAGCATATATGTGTAAAAACTCTCTTTAAGGTTTGAGATAAGTCAGTCCCATATTCCTACCCCCTCAAAGTATTCATGGCATGTGGTATGTGTTTTCACTTGCTGAATTCATCTTTCATGCAGCCCTAGTCTATCAAAGAGGTTAAAAATTTATAAAACTCTGATGGGATATGGTTTCAATGCTTCATCACACACCCCATCATTTGCTTTCCAATCTAGATCAGAATAATCTCGCCTCTTTCCCTGCAGTCACCTACCTGCACTGCTAATATTTTCTGAATGCTGTTCTGGGAGTCCCCCTGGAACTTGGCCAGCCTGTTCTGGTTAAAAAGGATCACCAGTCTGAAGTATTCTTGCCATTGCTTGTCCAGATTTTCTTGCAGCTGACAGAGCTAAAGGCGACAGGGAGGGGAAAAAAACACAAGTCAGGGGAGGAGAGGAAATTAATGGCACTGTTCAAGAAGAATGATGGAGGGAAATATAGAAAGCAGCCAATGGCCCGTTCCGCACTGTACGGACCTGACAGGAATTTCACAGTCTCTTGACTTTTCAGCCCACTCATGTGCACTCGTCAGAGACCAGTCACATCTGGCCGCCAGGATGGGGGGTTAATTTTCTCTAAATGCCTCAGCAGTTTTGTTCTAGCTGGAGCAAACTCTGTGACTGCAAAGCTGATGAGTAAAATATTTCTACTTCACCCAGTTTAACTCAAAACCGATAGCCTCAGGACATATTGAACCTTTCTGTTAAAAAAAAAAAAACCAAAACCTTTTGACGCTCTTTTTGAACGGCACATCAGGTCAAACCAAAGTTTAAAAAACGCAGCCAGAAGACTTTGATGGACATCGCTGCATCTTTTTCGCACTCTTAAAGCTTCTATGGCTGGTGATGTGTGTGTCAGAGCATGACAAAACCAAGGAGAATTAACTTTGCCATCAACTGCGGAGGAGAGGAAAAAACGTAGGGGGGGGGGAGTTTCCAGCTAGGACTCCCGATTAATCTGCCTCCCTCTGATCACATGACAGGGAAACATGTCAACATTAAAGTACAAAAGATGCAATGTTTAGAAGTGGCATTTTTAACTAGGACCTGCAGAAAGAAGCAGAATTTTCTTATGGGTTCTATCATACAGGGGAGTTTAATATAAAAACCATCAACAGCTTAAATTAGAAAATCAGCAGTTTTGCAAATACCAGGAACTCTTTTCTTTTAACAACTGGCATTCTGTAAGAATTACTATGATAAGTCTATATTGTAAAGGGATAAATTTAACAAAATTAACCAGAAACTCCATTTACAAAAGGCCTAAATAGTCACATATTATAGCCTGCCCATGAAAGCTCACTTGGGGCTTGGTAGTATGAATAACCACTTAGTGTGTTTTGCAAAATGGAAAGAAACAAATTTATAACAAGCTCCAAATTCATTTGAATATCTCTTCACACCTACAGTAAAACATATTAAAATACGGTTGTTAGGGGATCAGAGGTACATGAAAGAGACACTTTGTAAAACATCCAAGAAACTATGCCTGAATTTTAGAAATCTTTGCTATGTATAGTCACTAAAATTTTTTAGATAAAGTGATTTTGAATTCCCAATGTTGTCTGTGAGTTTTTACTCTCAACAATCTCATTAGGTTTTGCTACCTCTCTCCCCCACACAAGTAGGCTCAGTTGACAGAAAAACGAAGGCACTACTATGGGTTAATTTGCCAATTTAACACAAAAATATCTGTTCAACATATTTATACTTAGTTGATGATGAACTACATAATCCAGAATAAATTTGGGGAAATTTTGGATTATTAAGACTACCAAAGTAAAGTCATCAAACTAAAGATTACCATTTCGTTGGAAAAGAAGTTCAGTGCAATATTTCTTGAAAATTTGCTTTTTTGCAACACAAGCGAAGTCTGATAATTAATGGCAGGTGGTGAACTGTATGCTGATACACTCATTGCTGCATTTAGAAATGTTAGTTTTCATTTGCTATGTGTACAAGTACATGGATGGTCACAGTAACACTAGCACAACCGTGGCAAGGACAGGAGGAGGAGGAGGGATTGGAGCTGTGCAGGATAGGTATAAGTTAGCCTTGACCCCGTATCATTCAAGATATGCATCACTAACTTTAACAACTT
Organism: Ondatra zibethicus; assembly: GCA_004026605.1. Classification (NCBI taxonomy): domain Eukaryota; kingdom Metazoa; phylum Chordata; class Mammalia; order Rodentia; family Cricetidae; genus Ondatra; species Ondatra zibethicus. Next base: position 175,548 of record PVIU01001905.1, on the reverse strand, counting down.
GTCAATTTGTATTGACAACAATGTGCGAGAGAGATCTGTATTTAAATGATCAATGACTTTGGTCTGAAACTGGACAAGGCTACAGAGTCTGCCAGGGAGAATTTACTGGACCTTAGTAACGAGAAAGGAAGTGACGACAAAACTCTGAAGAGGTATTTAACACAAACTTTGAAAACTTTGTGACATCATACTTGGTCCTCAAGTAAAATACGATCTTTCAAACACAATAGTTTGTTCTTGAAGGTCAAAATCTTGGAGAAAAGGGTAGAAAATATCTTACTTGTTTATAAACTAAAATTATCAGGAAATTATCTTTGCTTGTTGAGTAACTCATCATTGAATATTATACCTAGAATACATATTAACATACACTGGTTCAATAGGCCAGAGGCTGAGATAAATATTCTCAATAAAGTAGCTATATAGTAATAATAAATAAATGCAACTTGTTAATCAAAGCCTATCTATAAATAGATTTTTGGGGGATAGAGGCTCTAAAGAGATTTAACAAATTTTTCTTTACAAAAATAATCCTTTGATTTTCTTAGTTCTTTCCTACCAGTAGATCACAGGCTACTGCTGTCTGCTGGAGGCTCCTTCACACAGTCTCTTTGCCTGCCTACTGTCTAGAAGTCAGTATTTTTAGGAGTTTACCTAATTTTAGCTTAAAGCTTATATTCCAAACCATGATGTCATCATGATTGGAATCCAACTACTTTCCCTCTTTTGCCTTTAGCATTAGTTGTGGTTTCTGGTTAAGCATTGTGAAGATTTCTACAAGCAAGCTAAGTGCTGCAAATCTGAGCCTCAAATTGTCTTGAAAAACGGTGTGCTGTGAAATAAGTATTTGTTTACACCTGCCGGATGTTAATAGGAAGTGAATTATAAACTTTGCACACATATCTCATGTTTCCATCAAGTTGTATACTTATATGTTGATCCACTGGATTATTGAAATATGAAATTTTCAAGGCAAAAGCAAGTGGAAGCCTACCCATTTAAACATAGAATAGGTTGTACACAGTCAGGACTAAGCCTGAAATAACTGTTCTTGTTTGGGTGAATGTGAGGTGATCTCTTTTGTTCTCATCAGGTAGCATTAGATATCTTACTGAAAGGCTTGGCAGTAGATGACATACTTAGCATAGTATGTCAGGCCTTACTTTTGATCCCTGATGCCACCAAGCAACATCAAACTCCGAAGATTGGGAAAATATGCTAAAATATTGCTTTTTCGTTTTTCTTTCTGGAGTAAATTTTTTTTATGTGAAGGATGTGATTATCTGGGAGCTAGCTTAGCACACAGAAGACCTTATTTTCCTATGAGATGCCATGGCGCTGGAGACAGCTCCATTGATAAGACCTGTTAGCCACAGGGAATGATAAAATATTATATGAGCCAGATATAAGATAAAGATGAGCAATGCAGTTTGCACAGGGAGGAATTCCTGGGCTTGTGTTAGTACCATGGCTGGATCGTAGCGCTTCTCATGAACACAAGCCAACTGAGGAGAAGCAACTGGACACTGATATATATTTTTTCATTTGTCTGTATTCTTGCTTAAAACTACCACAATGACCTTACATCTATCAAGATGTGAGACCAGACTGATGTCTCTCGAGTAGAGAAGGTCATTAAGAACCAACCCAGAAAGAAAAACACCTCAACATTATTGAAATTTGGGGAAAATTTGTAACTACCAGTTCTTGGAAGGCAGAAGCAAGAAAGAATGGAAAGTTTCTGAAAAAAAAAAGTTTTCTTTCTGTGCAACAGACATGGACCACTACAGAAAACCATAGCCAATCAATATGTAGAGTTAGATGTAGGGCTTAGTACTAGTGTGTATATACACAGTGCAGCTCCCACACCCAAGACTCAGGGGACATTGTGAAAGAGGAGGCATTAAGACTGTAAAGCCCAGAGGACCAGGGGGTGTGCCGTGAGACTGTGACTCCTAGTAGTATCAGAATGTACACCCATAAAGTTTCACCAGCATGACTACCCTAAGGTAGATGAACAAGGACAACAGAAACGGACATGCCAAACTGGATGAAGAAAATTTCACAATCCTCAACCCGACCCAAGAACTGTAAGCAACTGGCAAAAGCTGGAAGCAGGAGAGGTGGCCTTCCTCGGGGAGGAGCACATCAATTTGTTGTCCTGTGTCAAGTGGTCAGCCCTAAAGCCATACATACAAGTAACATTATATAGACCGAGAAGATTATATCTAGGAACATCTATGTATATAAATATATGCATGCAATAACTTCTTTAGTCAAAGAAGCCACTATGACCTTGAAAGAAAGCTGGGAGTAGTCAATGAGATGGTTTGGAGGGAGGAAAGAGAACGGAGGAATGGTGCAATTATAATCCCCAAAATTTTATAGCAATTAGACCCTTAACTTAGACAGCTGCTGCCTCCAGATTACTGCCCTGTTCCTTGAGTTCCTGTCTTGACTTCCTCCAATGACGAACAGTGATATAGAAGTATTAGCCAAATAAACCCTGTACTCCCCAGTTTGCTTTTGGCCATGGTATTTTATCACAGCAATAGTAACCTAAACTGTGATGAATTGGTACCAGGATTGTGCTACTAATCATGTTTTTAGGAGGATTGTGGAAAGGCTTTGGAACTTTGGACTAGAAAGTCCAGAGCTGAGAGCTCAAAAGGTCGTTCTGTAGCAGCTTGGAGGATAAGAGTATGGAGAACAGTACAGAAAATGGAGGCCCGGCTTATAAAATTTCAGAGGGAAACAAAGACTTTGCCAGACCATTTGTGTAAAGAATATGTGGTTCTGGTTATTTAACAATAGACCAGCTCCTCTGAAGTTAAGTCTTTGCTTTACTGGGACAATTGACGCTGGTGAGCTGGAGCTGAGAAATTAGTGGTAACTAAAAAGAGACCAACATCAATTGGGTGGAATCTGCTGGGAAGTGTTTCCTGAGAGCACACATAAGCTATGATCTAGAGGAAGCTAATGTAGGACCTTGTGCTGGTAGCCCAGATTGGTAGTGTAAAAGTTATCCAAAGTTTGAAGGTGTGAAGGGGTCATGGAGAAAAGTTCAGGCGTGGCACTGTGAAGAGAGCCTATAAAAGGCTATTGGTGAAAGTGTAGCCCAGTTGCAGAAGACCCCAGCATTTTGGAGATGCTAATACCATGGGATGACCACCTAGGGCAGCAGCAGTGGTGGGGTGGAGCCAGTCCGAGCCGAGAAAACAAGTTGTGTGCGCTTCAAAGGACAGATCCAGAGAAGTGACCCAGTCCCCTGGAAGGAGTCCAGAAGATCATGCGTGAATCCCAGATAATTTGGCATAGTGTTGTCTATGCTTTTGGAGTTTGGTTTTGCTTTGTTGAGAGTATTACTCTACCCTGGTTCTTCTCTCTTGAAACAAGAAAGTATTTATTTTATTTTTGACTTGATAGGAACTCACAGTTGAGAGACTTTGAATTTTATAAGTCTGGATTTTAAAAAAGACTATTTTAAAGAGACTGAAGTTTTAGTTGTATGAGTTTTTAAAGATTATGGGACTTTAAAAAAATGGAGTATTTTCTATTGTGATGTCCTGTTAATGTGATGCCTTGGGCATGAATAATAAAGGAAAGGTTGTGGCTTAATTGTGATGTGTTTGTGTGTCAAGCTGATAAGGGGTCTGATGTGCTGATTAGTTTTATGTCACTTTGACACAAACAAGAGTCATTGGCAAGGTGGAAGCCCCAGTGGAGAAAAATATCTCACTAATACGTCAGTAAGACTGGGCTGTAGAAAAGCCTGCAGAGCAGTTTATTAGTTAGTAATTGATCTGGGACGGCTTAGTCGCCATGGGTACGGTCATCTCTGGGATGCTGGTCCAGGATTCTATAAGAAAGAAGACTGACAAAGTTCTGAGGAGCAAGTCAGTAAGCAGAACTTCTCCACAGCCTTCATACAGACTTCTGCCAACAGGCTCCTGCCCTGCTGCAGTTCCTGTCCTGGCTTTCTACTGATGAACAGTGATGTGGGAAAGTAAGTCAAATAAATGAACCCTTTCCTTCCCAGTTTGCTTTTGGTTGTGTTTCATCGCAGCAGTAATAGATCAAACTAAGATAGATATGTTCATCATTGATGGTAGGCAATAAATCAATATGCTCCAAAGTCACTAGATTGGGAAACATCCAGGAAGCTGTGCAGATTTGTGTGTAGTTTCCTACAAAGACTGTGAGGATCAACTTGCCATTTTGTGCAAAAGTTGAAGATAATATACAGGTTCTAGATCAGAATTCTCAGTGTTGTTCTCAGACCCGCTGTATCACCATCAGCTCAGCTTTTTCTAGAAATATAGCCACACTGATTGACAGAATTAGATACCCTGGCACTCAGCTTCCCATAGACTGGTTGGTGTAGTGTTCAATGACACTTCACAGTTTCTGTTCTGAAAAAAAAATCAGCGTATCCTTTCAAGGAACAACAGCAGCAGCAGCAACAACAAAACAAAGCACAAAAAACAAACCAAATAAAACTAAATCAAATCAAAACAAAATAAAATCAATTACTTCAAACAGTGGAAATCTGAAACAACCTAGTTATCTTCCACCCGAGTCATGAAGGACTGATTGAGGTATGACTATAGCCCAATGCTCACTAGATTTTAAAATGAAATACATATGCAAGACTTTCAAATGTCATGTATAGCACAGTACTACAGAAAGTTTATGAACTGAAAAGTAATGCTGTGTCCATTAAGTAACCTGACTGTTACTTACGACAGCATTAAAGTGAAAGCAGGGTGGCAGAACTGAGGGGACGCTGCTGGCCGCATCTGAGACAGAAGGGGGCTCACACTAGGAAGCACAGGTGGAGAGAGATGCAAGCTTTGCATTCATTCAAACATGCAAATCCATTGTCTGCACATACAGAGGCCATACAAGCACATGCTTACTTTCTCATTATTTACATATGCCCTTAACTTATTGTGGACTGAATTATTTTATTAACAAGTAAGAAACATAAGTTACGCTGATGTTTCAGTGAAGAGGCACCCGCCATTTTCTGTGGTTTGAAGTCATTTACTTTGGAGAATATGTTGTAATTTGGCTTTCAAAACAGTATCCTATTACACATGACCATCTGCTGACTTAGAAACTGGGATTGGTTTTGTAGAAAAAGATTTTAGTCATGTTTCTGTGCAATTTGATCTTACCTACAATAAAAGAACTATTCAAAATATTTAATGAATTTATATTATTATGGAAATAATTACTACTTTAGATGCTTTAGAAATTGTTTAGTATTTTAAGATATTTATCTCTATTCCAAGCTGTATCATTAGTATAGTTTTTAATTTATAATTTATTTCACAGAATTAAAGACCAACCTAAGATTTTCAATTTCCTAGTCTTAAAAGGCAAAAGCAGAGTTCAGATATCAAAATTTCTCTTCATAAACATAAGCCTTTGTAATCTTGTGAGTAAATTGTATGTTATCAGGTTGCGATAGCAAAGGGCTAAGATGTTTTGATTTAAAATTTTCTTCAATTGTCTGTGGAATATGGAATATAAATATCATTGAAACCATGCTTTAGATAAAATTAAATGATTTTTAGAGACATATGGTGCCAAAATTAACTCTCCAAAGCACATAATTCAACTGGCTTTTGCAATTTAAGAATACTGGAAAAAAAGAAGGGACATTTTGAGGAAATAAAAAGTGTCCTTTTAATGAACTTCTGCTTTCAAGAATCAGGCATAACAAGAGACTTTTCAATTAAATACCAATACCATATGTGACTTATTTGAACAATGAACTGTGATTGCATTTCCCCAAAACAATGACATGCCAGTATAGAACAAAACAAAACAAACAGAGAAAAATAAAATAGAAGACCCTACATGGCAGGGTTCATTTTAACTGCAGGGCAAAGGTAAAGGTCAGCCTTTGATCTATGTTTTACTGAGTAATGATTTGTCAATCACTGGTCTAATGAAAATATAGTTGATCAAGATGACTATATCGGAAATGTGTTCTTCAAAATGATACATTTTTGTAGAAAAGTAAGTTTGTAAGAACAAGGTGATAGATAAAAAGACCACAGAACATCCATACACTAAAGAGTAAGAAGTGCTAAGGTGTGTGTGTGTGTGTATATGTGTGTGTGTGTGTGTACGCATTTATACATATATGTATATATTTTTAAAAGCTTATACATTTATATATTACATATTAAAGTATATGTGTTCATATATGATATGATATTGTATATATAATCTTTAGCACTTAATAACAACACAGGTAAATTTGCAATTAATAAGAAGTACTTGCTCTTCTAACAATATTACTAAAAGATATATTATTAAAATTTGATGCTATTTATGCTGAAGAGTGACAGAATATATTAAAAATATTTGTCTTCCATAATTAAACCATTATGTTTATAATTATGTGTTATAAGTGCAGGGGCCTTTGTATAGACAGCAAAAATACTGCAGTTCATAACATATAACAATCCTGAATCCAGGCTCAGGTGTTTCATGCAGACCTGTGGACACTGAATAGCACGATGGCATTCATAATGCAAAGCACATATGTTGTTTTCAGAACCGAGGCCTGCAGAAACATCACAGGCCCCTGGTGCTTCCGATCAGAATTAATAGTTATCGCTGTTTGTTCAGTTTTTTCAGACACTACATCTGGTTTGAGACCCCATGTGGGGTTGTGCCCGCTGTCTCAGAAGCTCTGATGTAAACTATGGTCTTTGTCTGGTTATTAGAAGGAGGAATCACTCATGGACTCTAAGCAGTGTGCTGATCCACTCTGGGGCTCTGATAATGCAACACTGTTCACAGATATCAGGGAAAGGGGTCCATGGACATCTGTATATTTTTCTTTCAATTTTGCTTTGGCTCTAAAGCGTTCCCATGAATTCCAAGGCTGGTAAAAGGGCACCAGGGTAGAAACGAGAGCAGTTACTCCACAGCGATAGTGAGCGGCGCTTGTTAGGGGTGCAGATTTTCTGAAGGGCACACTTATATGCACGAATCAACACAGCTCTGGCACCAGCAAGCTTCAACGTTCATCCAAAGTCCTTCAGGGAGCTTGTGAACTTCGTGGGTATAAAGCTGGCTGTCTTAGTGGAAATATTAAGAAGAATATTTACATTGGAGAAAATGAAATTATTTCAGATCATCTACTTATACTTCTTATTTATAAACGCAGTGAAGCGTCTCCTCCCATTGCAGAAACATGTTCTGAGTTCAACATACTTGGTAAAGAAAATATGTACCTCCTTTACATCCATACCTTATGGAATCTGCAAAATATCATTGAAAGGTTTAAAAAGATATGATCAAGGCCACTTGGGAGAGAAAACAGTATGTTCCTCCACAACAGAAAAATAACTTCAGTAGTAAATAAATGATATGAACATATTTTAGATTTAGATAGATGATAGACAATAGAAAGATAAAGGTAGTTATTTATTTGCACTAGACTATTAAAACTGTGGTTATAATTCCAACCTTCTTGTTAAAAGCTTTTACACACTGAAGCATATTGCTTTTTATCAATCCCTGACAGATAAATAAAACTGATAAGTGAAGATATGTGCATGCAATTTTAATTCAGCAGAGAACTGTGATGTGCAGCTCTCAGGCAAATCACATAAACCTCTTTTTGTTTTTTTGTAATAACCCAAACAATGGCAATTACAAACTACTCCACAGAATTTTTTTGGCAAGACAGGAATGACAGATACACAAAATCCTGTTAATACTGATCTTTTTATAGATTTCTTACCAAGCTCTGTATATACAATGTATGAATCTCATATATGTTTCTTAAATGCATTTTCACATCTGTAGCTGGTCTCTATATAAATGAGTACAGAATTATCCTGTTGTTTAAACTGTATGGAGTCCAATACATCTCAAAAATGCTTTTCATAGGACCTCTGTTACTATATAAACTCTGATAGTATAACAGGAAAAGAGATTATCTGTGATAAATGCTAGTAGGCCTCATATCAAATAGCTAACAATATTGTTTATCTCTTTATGCAAATATAGACATGTATTTATTTTATATAATTTATATTTCATCAAAGAAACAAGAGTTTATTATCACATTGGAGAGGCAAGAGCAAAGGCAGGAGCTTGAAGCAACTAGCCTACAGCGTCCAGATCCAGGGAGGAGACAGGTGAGTCCAGCATCTGTATGCGCTTTCAGATTAGATTGCTTCATTTTGACAGAAATTTGACCAAAAGAAGTCATTAATAGCTCAGATATTTAATTTTATGTTCAGATCTCATGAATGGTTCCAAAAGAAGTGAATATTATTTCTATTATTATTATTTGTAATTTTTAAAGAGACTTTAAACCAATTATAAGAATTTAATCTACATAATTATTTTAAACATAACAACATTGTCTAAATTAGCTCTTGTCTAAAGACATTGTTGCTGGTGGAGTTCCATGAAGTCTAAGCATGGAGGTTCTGCTGTCACTGCCTTAAGGATGAATGGCATCCACGTTCTTGCCCCCCGCAACTAAGCTCTCATGGTTTAAAATGTACCTAAATTTTTTTTCTAAGATGGCTCTTCGGGAGGCCATATTTGAGTTGTGGGTGACAGTTTTCTTTGATGATTTTCCTTCCTCTGACACCCACTTGTTTTGATGCAAATGAGTGAAGGGAACACCTAAAGCGATGCATTTCCCTAAAGCTGATTCCTGAGGCAAACACTGTAGCACACAAGTGTAGCACACACGAGTGCGCGCTCGACTGGCAAGTGGAAAGCGAGCATGGTTTCATTTTAAGGATATGAAATACAATTAAAATTCACCTGGAAGTTTTATTTATTTTACATGTAAATCAAATACATCATGATTTGTTTTAATGCATTTATTAAATATTCAACGGCAATGGTAATGACAATGTGAGACACAACCTGAAATGTGGCAGCACCTGGTACAGAAACCACTGTGAAAAGTACAGGATTAGAACCCAGTCACCTGCACTTACAACGAGGAAGCTTTATTTTCATCTTAGCTCCAAGTACTGACCTAGAAGAATTGTGAGAAGACAAGGTGTGAAGCAGTGAACACATGATAAACGCCTAAAGTCTGGGGATCTGTAGCTCTACCGGAACCACAGCACAACAACTGAATCCAGGCTCCAGCAAATGATGCCAAAGATATTGATGATAAACTCATAGTGCCTTTCATGGGCATGCTATCACTATCATTCTTTGGGAAACATTATACACCAAATTTCAAAAGACCAGTGGTGCCAGTAGCTAATATACAAGGACTATGTTAACTCATCGGAAACCATTGATGTTCTGTCATATTCTAGAAGTTGCTGGCAGGAATAGTCGAGGGATTGTTGGATACCAGAAAGATAGATTTAGGTTCTTCTGTGTTATGTGACCTTTGGTAACAGGGTCATCTGAACAAATGTGACAGCGAGGAATGGAGCTGTCTGAAAGATGCATGGCTGTCAGATACTCTGAGTTCTCCAATGGACATGGACGACACCTTTCCTTCTCTTTCCCTTATAACATCAGCTCTGTTCATGCAGGTGACTCCTACCATTGTGATGAAATGGTTGCAAGACGCCTGTGACATCTGCTCGTTTCTAGGCGGAATCTCTTTCTTGGCTGTGTTAGTGTCCCACTACCACTCCCTCTTTTCAGTAGCTTGTGCTGGTTGCATTTCCTTAGCGTCCATGAAACCCCAGTGATTCCCAAGGTTCTATCTTTAAATCTATTTCTATATCCTCTGCACGGGTGATTTCATATGATCTTATAACTTACATTGCTAGCTACATGGTAATTTCTCCAAAATTTTATCTACAACAGAGACATCTTCAAGTCAGAGTATATTTTACTATTAGCTACTGGACATCACTGGAATGTCCCATGTTCTCAGGGGAAACTTGTGGTCAACTACAAAGCTACAACCACTGGTTTCAGGAACTCTCTCATTCAACCCACTTCCTTTTCTATTTTCCTGCTATTTATCAGATGCCATTGTCACTCTGTTGCTCAAGCTGGAATCCCTGGAGCCACACTCAACTCTCGCACACCAATCCTTGCAGCTATGGCCGCTGCCTTGGAAGTCAGAGTTGTGAGGCCAATTGGGAAGACTAGCTGCCCCCAGAAGAAACTTGGGGTCAGCAGGTATGACTCCTAAAAAATCCACACATGCTGAGCACAGCAGAGCTACCTATGGGCTGCTTTGATCCTGGCAGCTGGTTCTGTTAATAGTAAGTTTTAAGTATTTTTTTCTATTGTACCTTTCACTCCTTCTTTTACTGATATCTATCATTTTTAGAAAGGTTTCATGTAGACTTATTTAATCATTAAGTTTAGAACATAAAATTACTTATACTTTTATTTAATGAATACTTAGGATCCAAATGTAACTTCTATAATGGTAGTAGGAACTGACATATTAACCCTCTGATATATTAGCTTCTTCCAGAAAAAAAAGAAAGAAAGAAAAGGAGAGAGAGAGAGAGAGAGAGAGAGAGAGAGAGAGAGAGAGAGATTTAGTAGGGAAATTGAATCTTGAGTGTTGTAATAGGAAAGGCAAGAGAATGCTTTCAAAATATAAGTGATGACTATGACCTTTGCTTTTAGAAGTGGAGTGATGGGGGAAGTCTCTGTCATGGTTAAAACAGAGAGAGTGTGTTCTGGGAGCTTTTGATGCAGTGTGGGGACTCAATCTAACACTAGAAGTTAATTTCAATTTCAGCATTACCTTCAGTAACACCAAGAACCATAGTATTTTCCACAGGGTTTTATTTGGAAAGTTTTTTTCCTGAATAATTTACTCCATTGATTTTGAGATTTAGAAAATGTAAACAAAGATAATTGACTATGGACTCTAAAGGGCACTTTTTAAAATGAATAATTCTTCACACAAATATTTTATAGCATTGATGGGCTTGAATTATGCTAAGGAAATTCCCGAGGGCAGAGCCTGGGGTATCTGTGTAAAGCCTGAACAGGTAGGAGCATTGTTGCCAAGAAGGTAGTGAGTGACCTTTATCTTTTGGCTCTTAGAGCTCAGGATAACCATATTCTTGTGTCCCCTTTGGACTCCAGATGAAGGTAGCACCCATTCTCTCTGGAGCAGAGCAAGTTAACTTGGGACACAAAAGATCTGTAAACTCTGGAAGGTCAACAAACACATGCAGCAGAAACATGGAGACTCAAAGAAACCAACAGAAAAGGCTGTGCATATAACCCCGAAGGGCAGCAACAGTAACAAAAAGGAAATGAAGTAACCTGTGTGGATCTCAAAGGAAAGAAGAAACTGTGTGCTGTACAGTGGTGGAGTGACACCTCCACATGTGTGAAGATATGTAGCAAATGTTTATTGCTCAAGAGAAGAGCTGTGACAGAAGGCAGGGTGTATTATAAAGCCATGGTGATAGAACCGTCATGGTACTGGCACGCATAGACATTTAGATAGAGTGGAAAGAATTGAGGATCCAGATATATTACGCCCTAAAAACAGATAAGATGCCAAACATGAAGATGGAGAAACAAATAAGCGAGACTGAAAACAGTGTCTTCAATGGTGCTAGTGAAGCTGGATATCAACTTGCGGAAGAGTAAAAGTAGAACTTTAGCTCCCACTTTGCACAAATCCCCACTCCAGATGGATCAGGAATCTCAACATAAGACAGATATAACCTCCACCCCTACATTCCAGTGTCTTTGGCATGGGAAGGTACTCTGTATGCTGCCAAAAGAGAAATGTACATACCAAACTAGCTACAAAACCTTTGATCTAAAATGCTGTCCTGCCTGCAAAAATATGCTCAGATAAAAAGCTTGTGGAAGTAACCAACCAAAGTCTGATTTGACTTAAGGACTACCCCACAAGATGGAACCCTTACCTGACACTGCTTGGGTGACCAAGAACCAGAGAGTAGACAGCTCAAAGATTGATGGCAAAACCAAATACTACTGTTCTTAAAAAGTAGTGCCAAAATGACTCTGAATGTTATTATGCAATACTCATAGATCAATGCCTTACTCAGCCGTCATCAGAGATGCTTCATCTTGCAGCAGATGGGAACAAGTACAGAGACTCACAGTCAGACATTATGTATATAGAGAGACAGAGACAGAGACAGACATCAGAACACTCAGCTCTAAATGAGATGTCTCCTTCAACTCTTTCCCCTCATAGCTCAGGGAACATTGTGGAAAGAAGAGGCAGAGAGAGTTTAAGAGTCATAGGGGATGGAGTACATGAGGAGAGCAATGGCATCTAAATCAACACAGCACAACTAATATGAACTCACAGAAACTGAAACAGCAAGCACAAGACCTGCACAGGTCTGTGTCAGCGCCTTTGTACATATATTATGGCTTTCAGTTTAGTGTTTTAAAGGGACTCTGGCATGTGAATCAGTGGCTCTCTGATTCTCGTGTCCTTTCTTGGGGCTCTTTTCCTTCTTTTGGTTTGCCTCATCCAATTTTGATGCGATTGTTTTCATATTATATTTTATTTTGTTATGTTGTTATGTTTTGTTGCTATCTCTTAGAAGCCTGTTCTTTTCTAATGAGAGAGGGAAAGGGAATAGATCCAGATGTGAGGGAAGGTGGGGAGAAACTGAGAGCAGTAGAGGGAGGGGAAACTGTAATTGGGACATAGTATTTAAAAAATAACCTATAAAAATACAAGGGGGATAGGAACAATATTTTTAAACTACAGAAAACACTTGGGCATACTGGTCCAAAAAATGACTTTCTAAACACTTTATTCTTTCATGTTTCCAGTTACACTTGCCTTACCCTTGTGCTCCATGATGTTCCCTGCTTATTTTGGGATTGCTTCTCAAGTTCTGTGTGGCAAAACCTCTGATCGTTATTCTCAACAAAACTTCTGGGTTTGTACCTTAAGGCACATCCCTGTAGGACACCAACAATCTAATCATTAACCAAATTCTCTTTTATGTAGCAAAGTTCCTGAGGAGGTTTGTCTCAATTAAGCCACTCATTCCAGACAAGCACCTATCATCGTGCTATCTATCAATCTGACGACAGAGATTTTAGATACCGTACTGTGTTTGTGGAAGACAGAAACAGTGAAAACATTTTAGTTTTATCAGTTCACATCTCAGAAATGGCCACGTAAGCTCTCCATGCAGCATGGGGAAATATAGCCATAGTCCTCAGGAGAAATGAAGTAGGAGAGTTGAACAAGTTTTATTATATTTTATGGCAGAATTATATATATTTTATTATATATTTGTTAAAGTACTACAACAACTTGTCAGATCAAAAAAAATTTTTTCTACTTTTCTCCCCACTTTAAGTAATGAGCTTGGTTGGGAGCTCGTTGCTTCCTTGTTTTGTTCACTATGTGACATGCAGGTATCGAATCCATAAGATTTCACTGTTGCCAAAATATATCATCAAGTGTGTAGGCCGAGGCTGCTTGTTCATTTCCCAGCTGCCCAGACCATGAAATAGCCACACAGAAACTATTAATTAAATCGCTGCTTGGTCTACTAGCTCTAGCTTCTTATTAGCTAGCTCTTACATCCTAAACTAACCTGTTTCTATTAATCTGTGTATCCCAACGTGGCTGTGGCTTACCCGCAAGGTTCCAGCATGTCTGTCTTCTGCAGCAGCTACATGGCTTCTTCTTCTTACTCTGCCTACTTTCTCTATATATCTTTTCCAGCCTGGCTATATTCTGTTAAGCCATTGGCTAAAAGTAGCTTCTTTCTTCATTAATTAATAAAAGCAACACATAGACAGAAGGACTTGCACAACACAAGTAGGATCAAGTTTCTGGAATTTTCTGAATCCAAGTTTCAAGACAATGATAAAATTGAAAGAGTAAAATATAAAGTTGAACTACAAAACCATATCTAAGTGGTGGCTCCTTGGTGTTCAAAAGAGGCTTTGAAACCTAAGACAAGATAAACCATCATGCAACCACACCATAGAGAATTGAAAGCTGTGAAGTAATGGAGGAGAAACAGCATATAGACTTTCTGAAAAAAGTAGAAGACTTCTGAGGAACAAATGCAAACAGAAGGACCAACCACATGACCTTTCCTTGAAAAGAACTGGTGAAGAAGAATGAGAGCAGCTTTTCCTTTGCATGTGGTGCTCTGTCTTGCACAGATGAGGCTTGGCGACTTCAAGTATGTAGTCCCCTTGTATATTTACCTCTTCTGGTACACTTTGGAGGGTTCTTGCAACCTGGGTCCATAAGAGTCAATTGTGTCCCCTACATTTTACACAAGTCCAAGCAAATAGCAAGCCCTTAACACATATTATCTGAGTGACTTAATTAATAAATATGAGGTCTTTAATGAGTGTCAGGAAAGCTGAGTTCTTTTCACTGCAATTACAACAAACTGTAAAATTTTATTAGCTGTTATGCCTGCTGACCCACCAGCATGGGTTAACTCTGTGCAACACAGACTTGCACTGTAACACAGATTACTATGCCATGGGAAGTCTTTTCTGTGGCTTCTCTATATCCCATCAGAATAAAGGTGCTTTCTCTTCCACACTTTCACTGAGGGGAGGGTATTATCTCTAGAAAAAGCATACATCTCTGTGACTTATAAATCTTTCCTTAAATGTAAGTTTTAGCAGTATATTTCTCAATTGTGTGTTTTCTTGAGATCATAATCTTTATTTTAAGAGCTTTTTAAGTAGCTTACAAAGCAACAGGATTTCTTACAATGTTTTCTTATATATTTAGTTTTTTTTTTTTTGGTTGACTCTGCCTTGGCAGTATAATTTTACCTTCTACTCAAGTTTTCTCCTTTCTTTTATTATGAAACATGATAGATAGATAGATTATAGATAGATAAATAGATAGATAGGTAGGTAGATAAATAGATAGACAGATTATAGATAGATAGATAGATAGATAGATAGATAGATAGATGATAGATGATAGATTTATGGATAGATAGACAGAAGGACAGATAATAGATAATAGATGGTGGGCAGACGGATAGATAGATGAATAATAGATGATGGACAGATGGATAGGTAGATAGATGATAGATGGACAGATGGATGGACAGATACATGATAAACAGAGAGATCAAGCCTGCTTTTATCCTCCCAAGCCTATTCACTTTCATGGTCTGTTTAGTTACTGGCAGTACTACTCAACTCCCCCATGTGAAGTGACCCAGACTCTCAAACTCTCAAGCATGCTCACCAGTATTCTTTCAAGCATCCCCCTTCAATTGGCCACTAAAATGGTTTCTAGGTCCTGATCATTTGTTTTCCATTATTTTCTTGAAATGCAATTGGACAAGAATGTTTCTGAGATGTATATTCACCTAGACTAATCATTAAGTTTCTCACTATGAGCAACAGAGCTATGGGTTAGCAAGTGGCTAAATAGGTTTTGTCTCAGATGCAAATTTTAGCTAATTAATTGTGACCACCTAAAGCATTCTCTGTAGAAGCCTGTAGGGTTGTGCATGTATGAAGCAGAGGTTAGCTCCATCATGCACTCACAAAAGCCATGCACGTGAAAAGAGAGAAACAAAACCAGGGCATTTCGTTTTGTGGTCTTAGATATTATGCAGCATATCTAATGTGGCTGTGTTGTTTGGTTTTTGTCAATTTGATGCAAATGTAGACACTCCAGAGAAGATGGAATTACAGTAGCAGAGTTGCCTCCATCAGATATGCCTGTGACTACTTCTGGGGGCCATTTTCTTGATTGATAATTCATGTAGGAGGAGCCAGCCACTGTGGCACCTTCTTTAGGTAGGTGAGCCTGGACTGCATAAGAAGGACAGCTGAGCAAGCCAGACTTAAAAAGACAGTAAGCAACATTCTTCCATGCTCTCTGCTTCTGCTCTTGCCCTGAGTTGCTGTCTTCGCTTCCCTTCACAACGAACTGTACTCTGTAATGCCAAATAAACCCCTTCCTTTCCAAGTTGTTTTGATCCCAGTGTTTATCATGGGAACAGAATAAACCATGATCTAGCATCACAGGCACAGCTGTGTGGTTTACATGTTTAATGGCTTGCATGAAAACATTGATTTGTTACCCATTTTGGTGACAGCAAGTGAGTCATGACAGCAACTTCAAATGGTAGTGCGGTGATTTGAATGAAATGGTCCCATAGGCTCACAGGGAGTAGCACTATAAGAAGGTGTGGCCTTGTTGGAGGACCCGTGCCACTGAGGTTGAGCTTTGAGGTTTTAGATGCTCAAGCCAGGCCCAGTGTATCTTACTCTTCCTGCTGCCTGCCAATTCAAACGTAGAACTCGTAGTTACTTCTCCAACATGTCTACCTGCATACTGCCATGTTCCCTGCCAAGATGACAATGGACTAAACTCTGAACTCTAAGACAGCCCTAATTTAATGTTTTCCTTATGAGAGTTGGTGTGGTCATGGTGTCTCTCCATAGCAATAGAAACCCTAAGACAGGCAATTAACAATGACTTCAGTCCTTTTCACTGGAACTGGGCTGGACTTGTCATAATGTAGCAGGAATTGCATGGGCACAGCTCTTCGATTCTTCTTTTTACCAGTGGTTATGTGTCAGTATGTAGGTAAGATTGTTTATCAGAGGAAGGAAGAACTGGAGAATGGCTCAGATTACACAGCTGTACAAATAAGAATCCAGAGTTTAAGTGCATAGTGGGAGCTGCATCTATGCATGGATTGCTCCTTTTTGCGTGAAAGTGACTGTCATCTAAGTGCACAGAGTATCTGTTCAGTTCAGAATAGGATTCCTCAAAGAGTGGTTTAAAATATGATTTCATATGACAGCGGTATAGTTTTCTTTATGTTATTTTATATAAAGATGCTCCAGGAAATAACACAGAAAATGAATCACAAACTGATTTATATCAGATTTATTAAACAAATCTGTAATAGAGATCTGGATGAAGATCAGATATGTGCAGAATAAACAGCCGTGTGCTTTGGTGCTCTGTGGGCATAGCTAAGCTGTCTCTATCTCTACGTTAACTACATTAAGATAAATAAACAGATGATCTGGGCCATGTTTCTTCTGGAGGGGCAAACTACCATTTGCCAAAAGTGTGAGGTGTGAGTATTTGACTTGTCAGTTCCTTCAAAAGGCTGATACCTCACAACAGTAAGAAGAGTTATTAACTAGTGAGTACGGCAGTTCCACAGGGGTCTTGAGGAGGGAATAGCACAGAAACCCCTGGAACATGATTATGAAGTTTCTGTGACCTGGAGAATTTGTGTGAATAAAGTGCAAGTGTAACATAAAAATAGAATTCAGTGAGGTAGCCCCTGTGTGAGGAATACCTTTTACAAGCCAGCAGCTTTCCTTCCCGGCAGCAGGGTTGTGGTAAAGGCCTTAGAGGACAGACAAGAAACCCTTAGTCATGCACACAACATGGGAAATGATGGTATCAGAAACACAAAATCATGGCAATGCCAAAAATGACAAACACAGAACAAAATGCCTGACCAAAAATGCGTAATAATTAAAACGATCATATTATAAATTTGCTGAAAGATAATATTCCCAATTTCATCCTTTCCACAAACTCAGGACATTATTAATATTCTTAATATCAATATTAGATTAAAATATTTAGGCACAGAGAAGTAATGCAATAATGATCAAATTATTTTTAATTAGATTTAGTTGAGGAATAGTATATAAGAATTTTATGTAGATTTTAAAGAAATCAAAACAGATCAACAATGTTGAGAAAACTGGCCATTAAAAAAAACTACAAATTATATCTCCAGCTCATAGCATACCCCAAATAATATTTCACTTTATTGGAAAATGTTCAATATATAATATCATATGCAAAATCGGTTGTAAAGCTGCAAGGGTAATAGATTTCTCACTGGTAAGTATGAACTAAAGAGTTAAGTGCAAACAATTAAGCTATAGGAGCCAGAAGAAAATCCAGATGGAATTTTAATTGATCAAGGCATAGGCAAATCTTTTATACAAGAAACAATGGAATAAATCTCAAAGAAAGATCAAGATGCATTTGACTGCAAG
The DNA here is from genome assembly GCA_004026605.1 of Ondatra zibethicus. Lineage (NCBI taxonomy): Eukaryota > Metazoa > Chordata > Mammalia > Rodentia > Cricetidae > Ondatra > Ondatra zibethicus. The sequence goes on along the minus strand of PVIU01001905.1, from coordinate 157,554 downwards.
CAAAGTTTAAGATGCTTAGTAGAAAAACACAAAACTCCAATTTAGAAAATATTTGAATCCAAAAACAAAATACAAAACCTTATCTCCTCTTCTCCTGCCTCCCCTCCCTCTCCTCCTCTCTTCCCCACTCCTTTTTATCTGTTCTGTCTTCTTCCCTCTTCCTCTCCTCCCTCTTCTATTCCACTTTCTCCTCTCTCCTAGCTCTCCCATCTCATATTGACTCCATCTGACCATGTAGCAAAGGGAGGCAACTACAGCTGTTTTAAATGTCAACAAGGAATCACTCATCTCATCTATTCTTACCCTTTCCAAAAGAAGCTTCTTCCTTTGTGACAGCTAAACTTCTGTATGAAAGAGACAGGTGTGAGTTTTGCTACCCTGCCCCTGACAGGAGTGAAAATATGGTGTAACTACAGTAGGATTGAAACTCACTGCTAAAATGTGAAGTGATTGTGTTACACTTGAGTCTAGTTGGGATAATCAAATTTTCATTTACAAAAAAGCTGTGTTTAAACGGGAAAAATGAAGACACATAGTTTTTTCAATATGATTTTAATTTGCACACATTGCAAATAATGCCAGTCATCATGTTACGGATGTGTGAATGTTCAACTGGCTGGGTACATTAACACACTCCTAGGTCCAGTCCTCTTTAAGACAAAACTTTTTGTTACTGTAGCTCTTACAATGGGTTGTGATAACTCATTTAAGATTGGGTTTACTCTGGATTAGTTTTGCACCTGAGAAATGTTTATTAAAGAGGCACTGTTTTATGAGGGGAACACTCCTAATGCTTCATGGCATCCTGCAAGCTAATTTATTTCCAAGGTCACAACCCATTGGAGAGGAGTGTACAAATAAATGTCTAATAATAAGCGTTTGATGGAAATAATGACAATTTCCAATTCCCAATTTGATTATTCCTTATGAATTTAACCTTAAAGCTACTACAGTCTGTTTAGTGCCTAAATATTTGATGAACAAAAGCACTCATAAGTTTCCATTTGCCAAGTGCCTTTGTTTAAATTATTGTTCAATCTTTATGTGGAAGAGATATATACATGACACATGCATGTAAATGTGTATGTATAGTGTGTGCACATATATGTATGCATGTATGTATATGTGGAGGACATGTGTGCGCGCGTATGATTTGTGTATGTTTGTGTACATTCCAGTGGTTGAGTGTGCTGACACACGTGCGTGAACGTAGAGGTCAGAAGATAACCTCTTCTGTCTGTCTGTCTTTGACTTTCACATTGTTTGAGACGGTGTGTTTTGTTGTTTAACTACTGTGTGAGCAAAGATAGTGGGTCCCTGTGTTAACTGTTTGAATACACTAACCTCCTCTTAGGTCTGGTCGCTTTTAGAACAAAACTTTTCATTACTGTTCTGGTTTTAAATTCTCTTGTCTTTGTCTTTCCTCTCCTAGTAGAAGAGCTGAGATTACAGATCCAACCTACCATGTCCAGTTTTACGTAGGTTCTGGGAATTTGAAATCAGGTCCTCATGCTTGTGTAACAAGCAGTTTACCCACCGATTCATCTCCATAGCCTGCCAGGGGCCTCTTACAAGTCAAGTCTTTTAAATAGATGCAGATACAAATACAAGTACTCCACAAATCTGTGTGTCAGGCAGAATTCTAAGACACTCTTTATTGAATCAAACCCTTATTTAGTCCTCTTAAGAGTGACCAGAACCTTGAACTTCGTTCTAATTAGTGTGATGTGCCCAAAGGAATGGGGCATCACTATTTATGTCTTAATAAATATGAAGAAAAACTCTCCTAACCTGGAAAAAACATGCGTCTTGATGTGGGAGGACTGGTCAAGGGGCCATGGTGGCAAAGAGCCACACTGTTACTCCTGGGTGATGGCCAGGGAGAGAGACTGAATTCCATTACCAATGTGTGACCTTGAAAGATGACCTTGATCTGTAGACAGAAACCCAGCCTGGCTGATGACTAGATTGCAGCTTTATGAGATGCTGAGCAGAAACTCCTGCAGAACTGTGCTTGCATTTCTGATCTGCAGGAATTGTGAAATGAATGCAAGTTGGACTTCCAAAGTCCTCCACACTGACAGCAATAGAAAACTAGTAAAAATACCAACTCAAGCTACCACAGACTCTTCCTACACAGAAGAGGTATTTCATGTGCAGTGACGAACTCATGTTCACAGAACTTATAGAGGAACTTTGTCATTTTTTATCCAATGGCAAGGTCTTCAGAAAGTCAGTCCTGACAATACTGGTTAGGGAGGGGTGTATTTTATGGTCAAGGCTTCCCATCATATTTAATTTTGCTTTCTTAATGATTGTCCCAAGTTAACATTCACTGCTCTGGATGAACTAAATGATTCAAGGTATGTTTTCCACAAGGTGATATCTTTTCAGCGGAAGTGGAAATGTCAATCAAGTCATATATTAGCTGATCTATCTTACAGTTTGTCTCACTGCCATGAAAGCCTCCTGTGATGGTACTTTTCTCATTGCTGTGAACAAATACTTGTTAACAAGAAACTTAAAGAAGGAAGAATTTATTTTTGGTCATGTCTTAAGAGGATACAGTCCATCATGGAGGGGAAGGTATGGCTGTAGAGCATTGAGCATCTGCTTGCTTCTGTTTTAAAGGACCAGCAAACAAAGAGTGGTTGACTGAAAGTCATGCGGGCCTTTGCCCTCAAGGTCCAGTGGTAGTGATGATGTTCAGCTAGTTCCTCTCTCCTCAAACTCTAAACCTTCCCAAAGAGTCACACCACCAGGGAAAAAGTGCCCAAATCCACGAGTCTATGGGGAGTGTTTTATATTGAAACTTAAATCCTTCCTGTGCAAGTGATGTTAGGATCAATACAACAGGACCTCGTCTAACAACAAGCTGCAGTGGCTCTTACTGCCACTTTCCATCTTCTCGCCCTGCCACCATTATTAGCGAGTCCCCCAGATCCAATTCTTTTGTTTAGGTTGCTGAAGATGCCTCTGAACCCCTGTAGCCCATGCTGAACATAACAGAAGGATCCAGTTAACCGGGGACTTAGATTTTTGTCTGTTCCCCAGTTCAAATTCCAAGTTGGCTTTCCAAGTTCAAAAGATGGACGGCCCAATGCATCCTCTCTTCCCCTTCTTTATGCCGTCTCTTTGTGTTTTTTGCTTATTCAGATAGGGGATTCATGATTTTGCAATACTGTGTTAACATAATATTTTTCTCCCCAAACATTAACATGACCAATCTTCCCAAATCCTTCACATTCTTAATTTAAAAATTACCCTATCAGGCTGATTGTTCTCTATTTCTCTGTCATTCTTTCATTTTCTATCCCAATTCAAGATTAATTTCTTAACATACTACAATTATACTCATGTTGTTTACTCTCTGCCTCCTTAACACTGAAAACTAAAAGCATTCTTTCAACTCAAGATATTTTCAACACATTTCTGCAAAATGATGGAGCTTCAGATTTAGTGGTATCATATGCATTTTGAATTCTCATTAGTAAAGAGTCTAAACAATTCAAGAATGGCACGTATACAGCCTTAGGACCATTCTTAGAATCATGGACAGGAATTTTGAACTATCTCCTAGCGTTCCAGGTAAAGGGAACCTCCCTCCCGCCACACAATGGAGCACTGGCTTTCCTAAGCATCTCCATTGTGGAAGCTGCATTTCATAATGGACTACTGATCAGAATGGCTATTCTAATGGAGGAATCCCAGAGGAGAACATGTATCAGACGCGAAGTATTCCCCTCAGATTCCCTGGTGGTCATGGGAAGCAGGAGAAATTCTTGATGTGTGAAGTGACTGTCACCACTGTCAGAGCACTGTTGTGTGGGGAATGAACCACAGCCGGAAGCAAAGGCTGCTTCTTCCAGCACTCTTGGTATTAGTGCACGACAGCCATCGAACGGCATTTCTAATCAAACCTCCGTGTTTAAATGGCCAGAGATCACATCTTAACCTAGAAGCTCGAGGTGGCAAATTTTTGGCGTACTTGGGAATTGTAGGACTACACAAGAAATTAAAGACTATTATTCAAAGTGTCTAGACTTAATTTATTCCTGGGAATATGAAACTCTCTCTGCCCCACCTTGGTCCACCATACAGGTAGCTCTATCCTCTGTCTAAAGGATTAATTTTAAACTAGGCATACTTTTTCTTAAAGGGCTTCTGCAGCCTAAATTAAATCACTTAAGGCCTGAATAAAGTGATATTAAACTGAGTTCTAGGAGAACAAGGCAGTTCGGAGGTGGGTTGAAATTCCTTGCTTGCTCTTGGGCCTTAAATCAGATTGCAATGGTAAGGTGTGGTAATGACCTAAAGCACTGTGTCATCTTCTATGCCAGGCAGCAGGCTTTACTATTCCCGAATTAGAGAACAGCTACTCCCCCAATTATTATTTTAACTCCATAGTCATTCTCAGTTTAGATTTAGGTCAGGCACCCAAAGTTCCTCTACGATCTGAGGAATGAATATATAAGCCCCAGGTCAACACATTATCATCAGAGCCTCATCCAAAAATACATTTTAGGATACATAGGGAATTAAAACATATTTTGATTATTGCCTAATATAGGGAATTGTGTGTTTGTCTCTGTAAGAAGCACGTAAATACAAGCGGCTCAAATGTGGCAAACTGTAGCCCCACACGATCCCAACGTGAGTTGCAAAAATCAAACATTCAGGCATGAAAAGTCCTTTCCCCACCCTGAAGCTGTTTTCAAGCTTCATCCCTTCTTCTGCAATAACTAAAGGAAAAGCCACAGTAGCTTCAGCCATTTGCATCTGAGGAAGAGATGTTTTGCCTTGGTGATATAGTTAATGAGTCTAAAAATATTCAGTATAATAATTCTGTCAAAGCCCCCACAGTCTCCTCAATGAGCGGAAGCCTGCAGGATTCCGATGGGGAGCCGAGTAATGAGCTCTCAGCATCCGCTCCCACACCGTCCAGGCGAAATATACTCGGGCCTCCATGGTTCCGCATCATTAGCAACATGAAACAAAGACACATGCTTGACTTTAATAAGCGACTAAAGTTGCTGGCTTACTAGTCTGCTACCTCACGTAAACTCCCTTTCAGGATTTCAAAACAGCTCTTTGCAAGGGGCCAAGCGGGGGAGAGGGGGCGGGGGTTTGCAAACAGAGTTTGGTTTAATTTAATGTGGCAAATGATTGAGCAGAACGCAGGGAGCAGAGGACACAGGAAGTGATGAGTTTCTGACATCAAGTCTCCCGGGCTCACTGCAGCTTGCAGTTGCACTGCTGGAGATGATGGTTACGGTGGGCTGCAGTGATCAGGGCTGTGGGCACGTGGGCTGGGTTTCAGTCGGTATGCTTGCTTGCAAGACAGGAAGTGAACAAGCTTATTTCCCACTGGGAAAGGTTCAGACATGATTAACTTGGGCATGACCAAATAGGTCAATAATATGACAATGAATTTCTATCACTATAATTAAGTGGGAAAATTTGTGTGATTTGTTCTTCATGTTCTGCACATCCCAATGATGCATTAGCATGGATTCATTTAGTTTCTTTCATTAGATGAAATCACAGAGCTACAGTTTAAGATAGTGAAGGCTCAGTTTGAATACTTAAAAGTTATTTCTGCAAAACAGCATTACAGTCTATACTGTATTTTCAGCACAGCTTTTTCACACCAACAGTGAGGAAGTGATCTGAACTCTGTCACACCATGCATGCTAATTGCTTCCAGTCTCATTCCCTTTCAGATCTCAGTAATATCCATCATCAGGAAAATGAAGACTTCTCACACAAATGAATTGGCAAAAATAAATGCATCACATTGGAATATTCAGATTCAATCTTTTACTTACATATAATTTGTCAATCACTAAAATATTTCTACCTTTTCTTAAACCGAAAAAGTTCCTAAACAAAATCCCCAAGTTCTAGCATTGGGAGAGAACTCTTGTCTACCCAGGCCTCATTTCATAGATTTCATAGTATTTTCCTGGAAGTTTTCCTTCCTTCCTTCCTTCCTTCCTTCCTTCCTTCCTTCCTTCCTTCCTTCCTTCCTTCCTTCCTTCCTTTCATGTTTATACATGAGCAATGTGCATATTTGTAAGTATGAATAAGCCAAAGGCCAGCTGCAGGTCTGGCTTATTCCCCAGAATGCTTTTTACTTGCTGATTAGGCTGGGATCCACGCACCCGGGATCCACCTCTACCCACTGCTCCAGCACTGGGGTGCTGCAGTTACAATTACATACAAACACATCCTTTTTTTCCCTTGACATGGGCTCAGGTCCTCATGGTTCTATGGCAGATATTTAATGATTATTTTCCCATTTCCCACAAAATGAATTCTTAATATTAATTTAAAAGGAGAGGGCCTGACTTATGGCTTTACATAATTGAATGCTGGAATCTAAATATTGGTTTCTATTGCCTTTAAACCCCATTGTTTTGTTTTGTTTTTTGTTAGCATCAGGATAACCTTCAATCAATTTTTCCATCATAAGGCTTAATTTTTTTCCTATAGTGCTACAACTGTATACTGTGTAAGTAGGATTTTAAGAAACATAAGCAAAAATGAAAGGAAATTCATTTGGTTATAGTTATGCAGAAGTCCTGTCCAAAATTTAACTGCCACTCTAGATGGCAGCTGGGATCGACTTTTAAGTGATTGCGCTGGTCAGGTTTTGTCAGCTTGGTTCAAATGAATCATCTAGGAAGAGGGAACCTCAACTGTGAAAATGTTTCCACCAGACTGAGCTGTAGGCAACTCTCTAGGTGTGCTTTCTTGACTAATGACTGATGTATGAGGGCCCAATCCACTGTGGTTGGTTCCTCTCTTGGTCAGGTGGTCCTGGATGATATAAGAATGTGGGCTGAGCAAGCAGTGAGCAAGCCACTAAGCAACACTCCTCCGTGGCCTCTGCTTCTGTTCCTGCCTCCAAGTTCCTGCCTTGAGCTTTTGCCTTGACTTCTCTCAATGATGGACTCTGATCAGGACATGTAACCCAAATAAATCCTTTCCTTCTGAAGTTGGTTTTGCTCCAGTTCTTTATTACAACAATGAAAAAACAAAGCAAGAAAGGAGTGGAGGAAAATTGGCAACATTTAGTTTGGGTAAACACACTTGATATTTCAGGCAATAGACTGCTGGGGTTTTCAGCTGTTGTGCTCCAAAGAAACTCATCTAGATTGCTTTTCTGAGGTTTAGTTCCATGCTGTCCAGTTTTAATTTTCTTTGCTCTTGAAAGTCAAAATTAACTTCCCAATGTGGGTTTCTGTTATTTCTGTCACCTGCACCCAAGCTCTTTTTTCTCAACAGCTGCCATGGTCCTTGATGCCACGAGTACCTCAGTGCTTTGCTGGGTCTGTGAGCTATCCGTGTTCTTCTGATATCTGAGGTCCCCATTTCCCAGTGTATGGTAAAACTATTTGATGAAGAAGATTGGCAGCAAAAATCAAACTTCATTGTTTCACTACTTTATTATCTTTGGCTTTCTCCTCTTAAGGTGGTGGACCATATGTAAGTTCATATTCTATCCATCATGACACAGAGGCAGGTACAGTGGACTATCACATGGAACATTTCATTTTTTTAATGCATGTCATTTTATAATAAGATCGCTATGCTGGCACACATAATTCTATAACAAAAGGCTATGGCTCATTTTTACATTACAGTTCAAATTATAATAGCCACTCCTATTTAGACATGCTTATCTACATCAAGGTCACCTTTCATAAAAAGGTGTGATTCATTTGGGGGGAATTTATATTTGTGGTAATAGCATTCTAGAACAGCAGAGTAGGGATCAATGAAAACATGCTCCTTTGTGATAAGGGCAAAATCTGAACAAGCAGCTCTCATGGAATTCGAGAAACTGAGCAACATCTCTCAATGATCCTAGAAGAGCCAATTCAAGAACAGCAGGTGAACATCCATGAGAGCAACAAGCTCTCCTGTCTCTGGCTTCTCATAAACCTCAAAACGTGAAAGCCCCCAAGCACAAGACTTCTGAGAACCAGTTGTTATTGAACAATGTAGATAGTACAGTGTGTTTGGAGATCTTCAAGGAGAAGAACCACTTTCCAGGAACGGTCACTCTTGATCTGCCCAAAAACTCCTTGGAGAAATCTAGCTGTCCAGCAATCCTGATTAATAGGTGAAAATTACACAACATCCATGGGTCGAGAGTCTGAGGGAAGAGCCTTATTGACATTGTTTTTATGTAGCTTGCTCCACACTCCATGAAGTATATTAGAATAAAAGAAATTGAGACTCAAGACTGACCATCTTCAGTGTTGTAAAGAACATAAAAACAAGAAACATACTTTTACTCCTATGTGTGGCATCAAAGCTACAGAGACTGTCAAAATTCATATGAGGCATTCCTTGAACCACTGCCTAGAGACTCTTGGCCTTGCCAATAATTCATTTGAGGGTTCTCTTAACTGAGTGATCACCCTTTTATTATCTGGTGTTCCAAAGTTGTTAGTCTCCATGGATGCTCTGTTGTCTTCCATGTAAAAGAGTATCACCACATAAATCCAAAATAGTGTTTAGCATTCTGTTTTGATAATAAAAGGGCTTTAGAAAAGTGTTCCAGAAGGGTATAAAAACAATTAGGGTTTATTATTTACAATATCTGCGCTCCAATTTTTTACTTGGTTCTCAAAATCTAAAATGACTGGAATGTATGTGAATCCCTATTTCTAGCTATGCATGTAAATCTCCATTTCTCCATTCTTATACATTTTGACTTGTAGTTGTAAAAAAATGCAACCATATTCTGACTCATAGGGTGATCTATCTATAATTACCGTTTCTAACATGCTAGCTACAACATTTCTAAGTGAATTTATTGAAGGCATTTTAGATTGTCTTTTTTGGAAAATCTATCTAACTGTCTATTCATATGTGTGCAGCTCTGTATGTACATTCGCATATGTTTGAGTATACATGTATGTCAATGTATGCATGGATCCATATGCACACATGTATGTGGCCGCTAGAGGATGACAATGGGTATCTTTCTCAGTCAACCTCTATCTTTTCTGTAGAAGCAGGGTAGCATGCTGATCCAGGAGTCTAGTCTAGACACCCAGCTTGGCCAGGGATCTTTTGCCCTTACCTTCCCAGACCAGGGATTATAGGTAAACTGCCACATCCACCCAGTATTTATGTTGGTTCTTAAGATCTTAACTCTGGCAAATGCTTCGCCCACAACAGTATCTCCCCAGCCATATACTGCTATTTTAAATAACAGATCCATATGCTATTTCTAAAATGATGTGTGCTTTTGTGCTGCTGTACCTCAGGATACTGGGAAGATCATTTTTAAGAAATGGCATGTATTTCATGTGTGTCCTATGTGGCAGTGAGAATTAACACTCCATGTTTATGAAGTCCTACTACTACTAATCAAGAAGGGTGGAAATTATTTTTTCCGATTTACTGGGTAGGACTGATTCTAAGAAGTCATGAAAGCCACTGCCACCTGCAGGCTTATCACAGGTGCTCTAGTTTAAGTGGTACAACACAGAAATACAACACTGCTCCGGACACAGAAATCTGAACACAAACAGTACCATTGACAGAACACATTTGACACATGTAATGTCTGCCCATAAACTTTTTTGTATTCTGAGCTGGCCCTAAACATCTGACATTAACCTGTGTCCTGCATCTTTTTCTGCTAATCATTTCTTTTCTCTTAAATATTTTTCATACTCTGCTACTGGCTCTTTCAGCTTCCATATTTTAAGACTATGCCTCTGTTTAAATACCATAAAATGCTCCTTTGTTTACTGTTGGTCTACAGCAAAAGCCTTGCCCTCTTGCTTTAATTTGTTTTCATCTATAACTTCTGGCAAATCCCAGCACTGAGAGAGGCAAGTGGACAGGGGGCTTCTTCCACTCCTAACTAAGATGATCAATAACCAGTCGCAAAGGGAAAATCAGCTTTTCCAGTGGAATGTCACTCAGCATATTAACCAAACTCCAGGACAGGCCCTCACCCAGGAAAAGTTGACCAACAGAAAAGAAACTTATTGATATATTTTTGTGGACTTTTTGGTTGTCTTTGCTTTGTTTGGCACTTTTTTTGTCTTACTGGTCTTTTGTCTGTTTGAGTTTTGATTTCATGGTGTTTTCATTTGTTATTCTTTGTGGCAGAGAAAAATAGAGATGGAGATAGAGAGAGTTGGAGAAGGAGGGTGAGAGAAAGAGACAGGGAATGTTCAAATTATATTTTATGAAAAACTTTAATAAAAAAGATATCATCCTTGTTAAAAAAAGTAAAGTTGCTTATTAAGGAAAGAAACTATTGATTTGGACATGGAAATCAAGGTAACAACAAATTTAAAAAGCATGCAAAAGTATACAAAGACTTGTCTAGACATATGGGTCTGACACAGAAATACGCAACAGTGTACCTGAGGTTAGTCCTTCCGGAGGCTTCTGTTTAGAAAATGATTGTGAGAATATGTCAAAGAAAGTATCAGTGTTCACTGAATAGAAATAACTGTAGATATTGGGCCAAACTGAGCTAATAAAGGTGGAAGGATGCTGTGAAAAACACCACGTGGAGTTAAAATAATCAGTTTTAATTCTGAGGCAGGAGCTCATGGATCCCAGACTGCCTCACACGGGGCATGTAGATCAGAATGACAAGCCACGTCTGATGCTCCTGTCTCTAGCTCTCCAGTGCCAGGACTGCAAATGTTCACCATCGCACCAGTTTATCAGATGCTAAGGATAGGACTGAGGGCTTCATGCATGATGGGTAAAAGCTTGACCAAATGCACCACATCTAGCTTTATAACCCAAATTTTAAAATAGGAATTCTACTACAGACTGTGTGGTTTTTAAAGAATGAGAATGTCATTTAATAAATATGCCAGATGAAGATTGTATTGTTAATGCTGTAAACGGGTGTGCAGATATTAAGCTGTTACTGTAACAAAACGTTGCAGGTAACTACATTACATGGAGCATCTTTACTCTGCTTCACTGTTTCAGAAGTCTGCTCCATGGTTGCTTGGTCTCAGTATGTCTATGGTCCATGGAAGGGGCAGAAGCTCATGTGTGTCACAGAGGAAGCTCCCAATGTCAAGGTCCAGTCAGGCAGTGAATGAAGACAGGAAACTAGCATCCCACAATCTGAGTTGAGGGAAAGTTCACTAAGATCTCCCACCAGGCTCTGTCTCTTGAACCTTCTACTTCCCTTTAACACCTCCATTGCCTAAGGACCAAGCATTCAAGAGAAGCCCTTGGGGATAATTATCTAATGACGGCATCAATCTTGTCTTAAAACATGGTATACAAGGAATACCAGTGAAGATCTTATATAAATGAATATCTAGTAACAAACGAATGCCTTATTTTCCATTACACTATTTTCTCTGAAAATTATTAACATCTAAAAGCTTAGTCTGATATTCATGCTATAGAAACATTGAAATTCTAACAGGAATCGTCACATAACACCAGACTGAACCTGGCAAACCAGTGTTCTGCCATAATGATGAAGAACATCAAACCTATGCCAGAGAGCCTTGCTTGGGGTTGTGGCTTTGCCACAAGGTAGTTGTGTGATGTTGATGTTGCCTCTATCATTGAATAGTGAGAAACACTAAGCTAATCAATTCATGTAAAGAGGTTAGAGCAGTGTGTGGCAAATGTTAACTATATTTCAACATTTACAAAATTAAATAGCATAACTGAGTGTTTAGATTTGAGTGATAACTAGCTATATATATATATATATATATATGTATATCTTAAAACTAAAATAATTTATAGTCTGAGTATAATTCAAAAGGCGTTCTATTTTTCAGTATACTGTCTTCATTCTACATGCAGAAATGTTTTGAATGGGGAATCTAGGAACAGATCCACACAAAACATACACACATCCTATATATACCTCTCCCTCTCTTTCTCTCTTCCTTTCTGTCAATCTAACTGAGGAATAAAATTGGAAAAAAACCTGTTATATGTTACTAATAGTCAGATACTTCAGTAATCATATATTACTTAATCTTCCATTGTGCTGTTAGATTCTTTAGAAATTATTTATATTATTTATATAGGTGACCAAAGAAAGTGCATTTATCTACTTGAAGTCTAAATTTACCTAAATTTTGTTTAAAATGGTGAAAATAAAACCACATTGCATAGATTCACAATGGAAATTTAAGTAATATGTTTCTTAAGTTATGTTTTCATAATTCTAGGGAGCTGCAGAGTTTGATAATTTACTATTCTCAAATATCGTAAATCATTACAATGCTAAGATCAAGGATGAGATTTTATCTCTGTAGCCATTCTGAGTCTTTAGTATTAACCACAACTCAATATACAGCAGGTGCTCAATAACAATCTGCTATATGAGAATTTAGAGTTTTTGAATACCTTCTTAATGGGTCCTGTTGAGAACCCTATAATGGCTGTTTTCTGTTATTTTCCTGAGACAGGAACACTGGAGTCTAAGTCTCATAAAACATATATGCCAAACCTGGATAAATTCTATCTCAATTGCTAAGTCCTTCATTTGTATGATCTCTCAGGAACTGTCATAAAGTAATTCTGTTACATGTAGTTACATATAGCTAAAATATTCAAGTCGTCTAACACATTCTTACAAAAAAATTCATGGATGCCTAACAAACATATCAGAAGTATATAGCATGGAACTTTCCAGAACTCCACAGAAAAGCCTACAGAGTAATAGAAAATATTAGTATTGATGAAGGTGAAATAAATATGTCCATGTAAGGGAAGCTGAATTAGGAGGAAGTAGCAGTGAGTTTTGCTTTATTTTCAAAGAAGCAAGTGGTTTTTAAAATTACTGAAATGTTTCATGCTTGCATCTCAGTCTAAAACTCCAGTGGCACAGACAATAAGAGCAACAATGAATAAATGGGACCTCCTGAAACTGAGAAGCTTCTGTAAAGCAAAGGACACTGTCATGAAGACAAAAAGGCATCTTACTGAATGGGAGAAGATCTTCACTAACCGCAAGGTCTGATCTCCAAAATATACAAAGAACTTAAAAAAACTAGAAATTAAAATGCTAAATTATGCAATTAAAAAAATGGGGTAATGATCTGAACTGAAAATTCTCGACAGAAGAAGTGCGAATGGCCAAAAGATACTTAAGGTCATGTTCAACTTCCTTAGCAATTAGGGAAATGCAAATCAAAACAACTTTGAGATACCATCTTACACCTGTCAGAATGGCTAAAATCAAAAACACCAAGGATAGCCTATGCTGGAGAGGATGTGGAGTAAGGGGAACACTCATCCATTGTGGTGCGAATACAAACTTGTGCAACCACTTTGGAAATCAGTGTGGTGGTTTCTCAGGAAATTGGGAATCAACCTACCTCAGGATCCAGCAATACCACTCTTGGGAATATACCCAAGAGATGCCCAATCATACTACAAAAGCATTTGTGCAACTATGTTCATAGCAGCATTATTTGTAATAGCCAGAACCTGGAAACAACCTAGGTGCCTCTCAATGGAAGAATGGACCAAGAAAGTGTGAAATATATACACATTAGAATACTACTCAGCGGCAAAAACCAATGACATCCTTAAATTTGCATGCAAATGGATGGAAATAGAAAACACTATCCTTAGTGAGATATCCCAACCCCAAAAAGATGATTATGGTATGTACTCACTCATTAGTGGACCCTAGCCATAAACAAAGAACATTAAGCTTATAGCTCACAAGCCTAGAGAAGCCAAATAGCAAGGTGAAACCAAAGAAAAACATATATAGATCCTCCTGGAAATTGGAAGCAAACAAGATTGCCAGGCAAAAGGTGGAGGCACGGGAATGGGGATAGGGGTGGAGGTAGGGGTGGAGGGGGTGGGTGAAAGGGAGAGAGGGAGGAAGAAGGGAGAAGGGATGGACTGGGGAGAGCTTGGGGGAGTGGGAGGGTGGAGATGGAGGAAGGGTGGATATTGGAGAAGGGAATAATATATCTACATTAAGGGAGTCATTTTAGGATTGGCAAGAGTCTTAGCTCTAGAGGGGTTCACAGGTGTCCACGGGGATGTCCCCAGCTAGGTACTTGGGCAGCAGAGGAGAAGGTGCCTGATCTAGCCTTGTCCCATAGTCACATTGATGAATATCTTGATCATCACCATAGAAATTACGTCCGATGGATGGAGATAGAGACAGAGACCCACATTCATATCAGAGCAATGGACTGAGTTCCCAAGGTTCAGTCGAAGAGCAGAAGGTGGGAGAAGATGAGCAAGGAAGTCAGGACTGGGAGAGGCTGGTCCACCAACCGAAACAGTGAGCCTGATCTAATGGGAGCTCACCAAATCCAGCTGGACCAGGACTGAATGAGCATATGATCAAACCAGAATCTCTGAATGTGGCTGTCAATGGGGGCTGACTGAGAAGCCAATGATAATGGCACTGGGACCTATATCTTCTGCATGTATTAGCTTTTTGGGAATCTAGTCTATATGGATGAACACCTTCCTAGGCCAGGATGGAGGGAGGAGGGCCTTGGGATTCCCACAGGGCAGGGCACCCTGCCCCCTCTTAAGGAAGCAGGGGGAGGGAGGAGGGTTAGTGGGGGAGTGGGAGGGGACTGGGAGAAGGGGAGGAAGTGTAAATTTTTTGAATGAAAAATAAAAGAATATTAAAAAAATAAAAAAATAAAATTACTGAATGTTCCATGCTTGCATCTCAGTCTAAAACTCTTGAGCTTTTTTCTCTGACTCACATTGTAGTATTTCCTCAGACATACAGCCAGTAATCTTCACGACTGTGACAGAGACATGAGTGGGATCCCACAGCCCATTTAAGGCCAGTTCTAAATTCTGTGTCTTTGTATCCAGAGTGGCAGTTCTCAACATGTGGGTCATGGCCCCTTTGGCAAGCCTATACCTCTATAATACATAACAGTAGCAAAATTACAGTTATGAAGTAGCAACAAAAATGATTTTATGGTTGGGGTCAGCACAGCATGAGGAGCTATAGTAGAGGGTCACAGCCTTAGGAAGGGTGGGAATCACTGCTCTAGGGGAAGACAGTCTTACACATCTCACTGTTTGGGTCTACACAACAGAAGGACCAACAAACACTTATTAAAAATGAAAAACTTCCATAACAAAGCTAATAATGAGCAAAAAAGGAGATAGCCATCTCATAAACTAGTAGTGAAGCATAATGTTTAAGATAATTTAGAAGAAGCTGGCATGGTGCTGCATGTCTGTAACCCCAATTCTGAGGAACTGAGACAGACAGATTATTGTTAAAGGCCGGTCTAGACTACATCATGAGTACCAGTGAATTCTGGGTAACTTTGGAAGACCCCGTCTCAAAAATAAAACAACAAAACTGATTGTTTTTATAACATCATAAAGAAAAAACTATAACAATGCTAAATGAAGCTGCCGGCTTACTGCTAAGTGGGGCTACTTCAACACTCAGAGAATTTGGAATTTTATTATTTATGTAAAATTGTAAGGATAGAAATTCAGAAAAGCCTGGCATGACTCATAGTCCGCTTGTTTCTCACAGAGAAACTGTCTTTTCACTCTAATTCTGCCTCTACACTTACATATATGGTTAAAGCTCTACATTAGTGACAAAGCTGTGGCATTTTGTTTTATACATATGTGTTTTTGGCAATGTCAAGTGACACATATAATTACATTATATGTGTAAGCATTGTATAATGGCAGGCAGAACTGTCTCTTGCCTTTATGTTATTTTAAGTCAACTGTAAAAGCAAAGATGTCGCAACTTCTGCTTTAGTTGCTTCAGTCAGCTAAATAATCAGAGCAGAATTGTGAGGGAAAACTACAAAGAGAACAATAAGGCAAAAGTGAAGTCAAACCTCAGGGTTGCACTATCCCAGGGCAGAGAATAATTGATGTGGTTTCCCTAAGCGTGTTCTTTCCCTCTCTGTGTCTGTAGTTTTCACTGATACACTACAAAGTGAAAGCCTACTTATTGAGCTTCATGTCTGTGATATGTCTACACTTTAGTAGGTGTGTGTGTGTGTGTGTGTGTATTTGTATGTGTGCACATTAAGTATGAGACTATATGCTTCCCAACTGATGCCTCCAATTTGTAATTTTTTGAAGGCATAAAATATTCTTTATGGTTAAAAGTTTGTCTGTTTAATCCATCTGCCAGCAAGTTCCTTTTTTTTCTTTCTTTCTGGACAAATATCGCTCAGGGCCTTCAAGTGTTTGTTCATCTGTGAAATGAAAAGAGGTACTTCCAAACTAAAAAGCCCTAATCTTCATGTCCCCTTGTAAACTCAAAAATCTTTCTACAAGTTTTACACCGAGCAGCAAATAACACAAGCTCCAAATGAACTCTTGGCTTCCTTAGGGCTGGAGCTGAACTCAGGGCCCTGTACAGGTTGGCTGAGCACTCTTATCACTCAGCATCCGCAGCTCTCAGCTCTGCATGGCTGTCTACTAAAGGTCTAATGATAAGATGGGTCATTGTCTTCTTCAGGTTTTCACTAATTTGAGGGTACTCTAAGTCAGGCTGCTTATCTTGTAGAAAAGCATTTGTTTTAAATACTCCTTGTGAACTTGTGGTTCTATTAATAGACAGGTCATGTTTGCACTTCCAAATGCAGAAGAATAGCTCCTAAGATGGAAGTTTCTAAGAACAGTAGATCATAAAGCATCAACTCAATTCTATAACTCAGGAAGAAATATGAGAACCAAATTGAACTTAGGTCATTGGCATAGTCTTTAACCATACCACCAGCTTCCTTACAAAAGGGGAAATGTAGACGTGGAGGCAGGCATGTATAGAGATGATGTTGTCATAGAGCCCGGGAGCAGACAGCCACATACAAGCCCATGATGCTTTCAGCAACTAGAAGCTAGGGTGAGGTTGTGTAGGGGTTAAGATGTGTATGGGTGAGGTCATGTAGAGGTGAGGTCGTGTGGGGTGAGGTTGTGTAGGAGTGAGGTTGTGTGGGGGCAAGGTTGTGTAGGACTGAGGTTGTGTAGGAGTAAGGTCATGTAGGATTGAGGTCATGTATGGGTGAGGTTGTGTAGGGGTGAGGTCATGTGGGGTGATGTTGTGTAGGGGTGAGGTCGTGTAGGAGTGAGGTTGCTGTAGATCTGTGCCAGCTCTGTTAGAGGAACCATGGTTTCCTGACATACTGAGTTTAAATCTCAAATCTCCAAGGTTGTAAGAGAGTAAACTCACTTTTAAAATTATCCAGCCTAAGATATTTTGATATAGCAGTTCACAAATGAACATAATTTTCTGCAAATATTTAACTCATTTGTTTAATAATTAATGTGATAACTATACTCTGCTACTGTACAAAAGTTCAGAAGCTTCTAGAAATAGTTTTCCCAGAATTCCTTCCTAAACCTCTCTTAGAAATAAGCCATTATCTTCCATTACTCTACTCCACAGAATGACAATCAAATTAAATCACCATAATGTCATCTTTGAAATATAAATTTAAAACTCAAATAACATTGGAATGACAATTAGATTGAACAAACGGATGAAGAGAAGACAAATATTTGAAAGCAGGCCTGAGACAGTGAGCTTTGTGGGAGCAGGACTGAGCCAGCGACCTAGGCTAGGGCAGGCCTGAGACAGCAAATTCCTCAGGAGCAGAATCGAGCCAGCATCATAGACCAGAGTGGGCCTGACACACCTGCTTCTTTCATGACATCACTGCAAGACTTTTTACGAAATAACACACAGTGGCTGGAGAGGTAGCTCAGCTGTTAGGAGTGCTGGCCGCTCTTCCAGAGGACCCAGGTTCATCCTAGCACACACACAAGGCCACTCACTCCAGACTGCATTTCCAGTGACATGAACCCATTGCCTTCCTCTGGCCTCTGTGGGCACTGCACACAAATGCATATACCTATCACAGACACAGTCATATACATATGCATAAATAATATTTAAATATTTTTTTAAAAATATAAACCATCAACAATATTCTATAATGTACAGAAAATTCATATTTCATATAAAATGGGCAAGCATACAAAACATACGTGCATTTGATTTAATATGATTTATAAAATGTATATAATTATGTACTCTCATATACTTATCTGAATGTAAAAAAAAATCTTTTATTTCATTATCCTAATGAAAAGGTAATTTCATGCCACCTGTTACATTAGCACATTTACCATAAAACATTTTGTGGCATTCTCCCCTACACTTTAGCGTGTATACTCTACTGTTACTGCCCTTGTTTAGTTCAGCTCATGTTTAGGCCGCTGTGTTGCTGAGACTCTCTGGGTCCAGCTTCTGGTGTTAGTAAAGGCGCCTTCCCCACAAAAAGAACCACAGGAAACCAAGGACTGTGAGAGTGGGAGAAGAGTCTTCCCCAGGGCAGAGCCCACCAGTGGTTGTCCAACACCAGTGGTCAGCCCTGAGAACATGCAGACAAGCAACACTATACTGAGCAGGTTACATTTAGGTACATATGTGCACAGACACATATGCATGCAATAACAATTATTGAATAAAGAGGCTATGAATTTGGAAGAGAGCGAGGAGGAACAAACAAGATGGTTTGGAGGGGGAAAAGAGAAAGGGGAAATGTAATTCTATCATAATCTCAAAAAAGAGAAATATTTAAACATTTTTAGGTTTCTGTGTATATGTTTTAACTATTTCACAGCTGACTCGGTATGTAAGTTCTGAGTTCTCAGAACATTCTTCAAGTAGTGCTTGGTAAACACTGCCTGGAGAGGAGCTCACCATGTGTAGTTTAATTCGAGCGCTCAGCACATGAAGAAAGGGCATTGATAGAAGAGACTGGGAAGCCCCAGTCCTGCTTTTTTTTCACAGAACTATTCTCCTGAAGCACTAAAATGATACGAGTAAAATTCACATAAAATAAAGTCTTTGCTGAATTGGAAGTTTGTGCAAAATAGGATTTAGTGGAATTAAGGCTTTTTTTGGGGGGCTGGAGGGATGGTTGGGTGGTTAAGGGCACTGTCTTCCCTTGCACAGAGACATCTGGGTTTTGTTCTCAGCACCTACATGGTGGTTCACAACTGTTTAAACTCCAGTCCCAGGGAATCTGAGGTCTTCTTTTGACTTTTGGTGCACTGACACATATGTAAAGACACATAAGGAAAAGTTACAGAGAAACTGTCTTTAAGACAATGACAACTGGAACCAAAAAAGAAGAAAAAACATGAAAGAACAAAATACTCTTTGAAAAGACAGCTGTGTTATTCACTGTAGTTTTTCAGACAGATAAAAATATTTTCATTTTTTTATACTTTTAAAATATTTTTTGTAAACATCTTATTTGGGGGACCAAACAGCCACATGATCCTGAGCACTAGCTGTGCAATAGATACTTAACTCTTGAAACATTTGTAATGATTTATTCTTAAGTACTACAGATGGTCTTGATGGCACATGGTAGATACTGCTATTTCCGTATCACAGGCCATTAAATTATTAAACCAAGATGTTAAGAAGAAACTTGAGCCGACATGTGGCTCAAGTTTCTATATGCAAGAACAACTCTTTTCCATACCTCCCAGGACTCTCTATGTGTGAACAGGATGTGTCTTGAATAGAGCTGGAGGCTAAAACAAACAAGCCCAACAGTAATTATTCAATGCCATTACATTAGAGGCTTAAACAAGAAATGAAGCAGGATGGTTTCTGCTGGATAAGTTTTTTTTTTTTTTTGACATCTATTCAGCAACCTTGTGGACTGGGAGCTGGTGTGTCTTCTGAGATAGCACACCCATTGTTAGGGAGTAATGAGCCAGTAGAAGTGCTCATTGATGTATGAATTCGCTAGAATGGTCATCAAAAAGGACCTAGAATTTGCTTTCTCTATGCAGACCTAGGTTGTAGCTCACATATGAAGGAATAAAACTTCTAAGTACTCATTCTAGCCAATTGTACAGCTTGGCTTTTCCCAGTTACCAATACACAATACTTCACAATTATTGTGAGATGCTATGTCAACGACAGTTGGAATATAGATAAATATTGCCTAAAAGCATCCTGGAAAAATATCTTGGGAAATACACGATGAAATAAAATGGAAGGATGCAAGAATCCATGAAGACAAAGACCCTAGCAGGGGTCAGAAACCCTTCTGACTTAATAAGAGCCAAGCAATAAGTACATCAAGGGCTCTTTCTCAGAAACAGGAAAAAATAAAACCACTTGTGAAAGAAATTGTCCCACTTTCCCATAAATTCAAGTGGACCTGAATTTATGTGATGCTCACCCTTCAAATAAATGTTTTCTAGTGACATGAAGATTCAGAAAATGCCTCAGCAGCAATAACTGGGATGGACGCTGTGTTGTAATAATTTGGATACACTCGGCTAATGCAGTTATTTGCAATGAGGTTGGCTTGGTGCCCAAAGCAGTGAGCAAACAAATACAGCTCGGCAGTTGTTTCACGCCTTCCACGATAGCCAAAAAGATCTTGTCCTGCAGTCCGGAGGGGCAGCGGTCAGTGCTGTGGGCCCTGCTCATCAGAACCTCATCATATACATCTACTTTTCAATAGCCTTTGTTAAATTTACCAATGTGCTTTATGTAAAAATGCTGGTGAGGCACGGATGTTTTTAATCAAATTAGTATGCAACATAAGGCGGCTGTGTATTCAAATGGGTTTTTTAGCAATTTGGTTGTTTTCCTTATAATAACAGGAAAGAACATTTTGATTTTGAAGGTGACAGAGGCAATATTACCAGAATTAAACAATCTGAATTAGCTTTTTCATGAAATGTAATATGTTTTATGCTTTTAGATGGGATGCTCTAGTGCCTTCAGATGAGCCTTCCGCTGTCACAGTCAATGGCCAGGAACAGAATAAGCTCTGGAGGTAGGATTATCCTCAAATTTAATTTTTTTTTTCAGAAGAAGCTAATGGCAAATGTTTCTAGCAAACTTCAGGTTTGTCTACGTTATAACTAGAGAACCAAGACAGGATATTAAAAGAACAGATGAGTATAAAATTAGTAAACAAAGTTTGACATTTTTGCTTAGTCTATGAAATTAATGCTGAAAATGAATATAATCCCCCAAATCATAAACAGTATGCTTGTCGGGCAAAAACTGCACAATTCCGTTTGTCAATTTAAGCAGATCCAAGACTCCAACTCGTGAGAGCATAACTGAGTAACAAGATGGCAAATGTAACCTTGAGTTATGTGATCTCTTCCCTAGAGTTTGTACACCCAGAACGGATTGAGCATGCAGAGGGCTTTGTACACTTCCTCAGTGTGTATGGATGGGTGTTCACACAAGCAGCATTTAGAGTCCAGCCATACCCCCCACTAAGCAGCAAAATTCCTGTCTGGTTATGGGGAAATAAAAACTCAGAAGTAGACCAAACATACCATAAAACATTTGAAGGAAATTTTAGAATCGTTGAACTATTCAGCTCCTACAAAAGCCCTTTTCACTGTGCAAACTCAGCCTGTGCAGCTGTGGAGTGCTAACGGTACTCTGCTGGCCTCCTATGAGGTGATTCTTGCACTGCTTTAGGAAGGAGGGGCTTATGGCTTCTTAGAGACTAGACCTGCCTGTCATTCACATGTATAAAGAGGTATTGATGACAAAAATAAAAAATAAAAGCTCATATTCACAATGGTGAATTTTTTCATCTTCATGATGAGGCAATCTGAATGTCCCTTCTGAGATGGACAGAGTTCTTACCCCAAACCTGGACAGATAGTGAGTGATGCCAAGAATTGCTACAGAGATTAGCAGCCATGACATCTAGCTTCAAAGGGAATGACATTGCCTAATAGAAAATGGACACATGTGCCGGGACCGCATAGACACTCTACAAATATTAGCAAGAGCAATATAACTGACTGAAGCAGGCTGCTAGTGTTCTGCATGAAAGGCTTCTGAAGCCATCTGGTGTCTGGACATCAGCATGAAAAGCACAGCTTTGATCCATGAGAGAGTCCACTTGCACAGTAAGCACCATGGTGGTTTTGTTAGCAGATGTGGTCCACAGTCTCAAACCAGCCCCTGTAAGCTAGATCACCTAGACAATGGGGAAGAAATGTCAGCCTTTCAGTGAGAAGGCATGCTTAAGACAATGACTCAAATCTCTGGAAGGTCCATATTTGGTCTAAGAGGCCAACAAAGAGACACTGTGAGATAATTACTGAAATCTTTATGATAAACAAACTATGAATGCGTTCTAAGAAAGAAAAATAACTCCTAAATGAGCCTTTCTGTGGGATAAGGCCAATGCTTAACAGAAAAAGTTAAATTCAGTCAGCATTTACTGACTACACATAAGATAGATGTCAGCAGAGATAGAAAGTAAATTATGGTGTTTTCTTCCTGCAGAGATCAAGAAGTTAGAAAAAAACAAACAAAAATAAACAAAACAACAACAATGAAAACCAAAACTAAAGACCAACAATATAAATATACACAGTAGTCCTTAATGCAGCAAAATGCTCAATGTTTCAAAACAAATTCTGTATCTAAAATAATAATTTAAAATGGTATTTATTTTTAAAATTTATTTGGATAATTATTTTTTAAAAATTTAAGGCTATATTTATTTAAAACTACTATGCTGCTACATAAAATGGTAAAACATAGAAAAATATGACACTAAAACATTTAAATATGATTTCAACATACCATCTATATTCTAAAACCTAACATATCATGCCAGGATGTCTCCTGGAGAAATAGATTTATTCAAACCAAGGTTCCTAATTTTTTTTCTTGTCCCTTATATATAGTTAACTGAGATTTTCTATTTTAGAAAAATACAACCCCTTCTACTTTTGTTCCCCACTTTAGCCTTTGTCTCTGGGATGACTCCTTTTAAAATAAGTCTAATTTGCACTTAACTCTTTAAGTTAAACAAGAGTAGAATGGGGGTATAGTTCAAAAGATAGAGTGATTTCCTACCATCACAAAACTCTGGTTTCCAGCCCTTGAACTGAAAATAAAACAAAACAAAAAACAAAATCCCAGAATGGTCACATCGCCTATAACCCCAGCACTTTAGAGCTGGAGGTAGGAGGAACAGAAATTTGAGATAATCCTTGGTTACAAAAGAGATTGAATACAGCCTGAGATGCATGAGACCTGTCTTAGTTTGGATTTTTATTGCTGTGAAGAGACACCATGGCCACAGCAGCTCTTATAAGGAAAACATTTAGGTGAAATGGCTCACTTACATTCAGAGGTTCAGCATGTGGGGAACATGGCAGCATGCAGGCGGACATGGTGCTAGAGCCAACAGTCCTACATCTTTCAGGGAACAGGAAGTTGACTGGCTCACTGGGCAGCATCCTGGGTATTGAAAACCTCAAAGCAGGCCCTCACAGTGAGACATTTCCTCCAACAAGGCCATACCTCCTAACAGTGCTACTTTCTTTGGGGGCCATTCTCTTTCAAATCACCACACCTTCTCTCATTAAGAAGAGGGGAAGGTAGAGGGAAGAAGAGGGAAGACTCAGATGGAGGGAGAGAGGAAGGAGACAGAGAGACTGATTTTAATTTGTGTGTACTTTTATGTGAAGGAAATCTGGTCTTATTTTATATACTTCCACTTCCTGGTTTTGGTGAATATTTTCTAGTACTTAACACACGAGTCTATCAATTTAATAAAAGGTGGGAGGATACTATCTGCTCATCATCTTGAGTTATTCTTACTGTCAATTCATGGGTACCTACTCTGGGAGAACTAAGTGGATGATTTCATAGAAGTAGAGCAAAGAATTAGCTTTCCTAGGCACACCTTTTTATACTCACCATGTATATTTGAAATGTCATTTTATTACCTTTAGGCATCTACCTCCATCTACACAGATGGGGGATGATTGGTGTGGGAGAATTGTCTGTATTCTGTCAATTATATGTTAAATAAACGCTGATTGGCTGATAGCCATGCAGGAAGTATAGGTGGGAAAACCAGACAGGAAGTAGAGGTGGGGCAATGAGAACAGGAGTATTCTGGGAAGCAGGAAGCTCCTTCAACAGTCCTGCCTAGACCACGGAAGAAGCAGGATGTGACCTGACCCGCTATGTGGCTAACATAGACAAGGATAATGGATTAATATACATTATAAGAGCTAATACGAAGCCTGAGCTAATGGGCCAATCAGTTTATAATCTTATGGAGACCTCTGTGGGATTTTCTTTGGGACTTGCTGGCTGTGGGAACTGGACAGGACAGAAACCCCAACAAGCAGCCCCTCATGTTACAGAATGGTGCCCATGTGGATAACTGCATCCACATAAAGCCTGAGAAATCTTGGGAAATAATAGAGTAAAGCATGTTTTCTTGGTAGCAGCAATTTCTCAGGTCTGCTCTGCTTGCTAGAGGCAGGCAAGTGGTCTCATCTAAGAGAGGCTTCCTGACTCAGCTTTAGTGGCAAAACCTTGCAGCTCTTTTAAGAGGTCCTGCCAAAAAACACTTAAATAGTGTTGATAAAAAGCTGACCACATGCTTTTCGGTTTTCAGCCGTAGCAGGAAAAAAGCTGCACTGTTTTAAAATGACGGCTTTCTGGGCCATACTGCCAGGGAAAACTCTAACTCTTTCAGGCAGGTGGTCTGACTACGGAGCATTTGAGTGTGGTTTGTGATCACACTGCTGCAGCTTGCTTGCTGCCAGGGACCTTGAAACGCCATAGAGTTGTGGGAGTAAACATGGCTACAGCTGGTACCTCTGCCATGAGGCTGGAATCGCTGAAAGCTAAGGAATGGGCTGGATCCAGCAGTCAAAGCCATGGCTTTAATCCTACCCATATTGTTTGGTAAATTTAAGACTCATGTGGTCAGAAAAAGAGAGATATACAGTAAAGAGAGATTCAAAGATGAAGAAAACCTCTAAATGTTTTACAGTGTGTTAAAAATATATGAAGGCTTGAAAATAAAAGGTGAAAGTCCTTAAAATGAAAAAGAAAGAGAGTAGTTGGGTGTGGTGGTACACACCTTTAATCCCACCACTTGGGAGACTAAGGTAGACTGACCTCTGTGACTTCAAGGTGTTGTAGCACACACCTTTAATCCAGTGCCTGGGAGGCAGAGGCAGACAGGAAAACTCCTTGGACACTTGTGCTAGAAATGAGGTCTAGCTACAAATAAACCATTCTCCCCAATTTAACAAACTTTCTAACCATGATTGTCACATGTGTATTATATCTGTGACATGAGCTTGGGCAATGATCTAAGCAGTCAGCTAACTAACATGGGTGAGAATTGTGTTGTCCGTGTGACTGGGGAATGAAATTGTCCCTGTTCAAAATGACTTTTACACATGGAAGGTGATATGACTGGGGGGATTTACTGTTGATTCAGAGATATGTAGTGTAAGTGAGAAAATGAAGGAATGGAAAGAAAATTGGCATAGGCTCACAGTGGATAGAGGCTGGATGTTCTGTTTTCATTGCAACTTAATAAAAAAAAGAAGGAAAGTTAGTCATGAAGGTATAAATTCAATGATCAAGGCAAACTCATCATTGATTGAAGTTAAACTCAGAATAATTAATAAAAAACAGTTAAATATGCATTATGGATTATATTTCAAATTTATAGATTGTTATATGTAGTATAATTCAAGTTTTGCTAAAGAGAAAAGAGAGGTGTTCATGCCAGAAAGTACAATATTTTTTATGCTAGAATTACAGGATTTTTACTAATTCCTTCCCCCCTGTTTTTCTGTACAAAATTTTCTATATCTTTTAAAATATACTTTTACTTTATTTTAGGTATATGTATCTGTTTGTGTGTCTTGTGTGTGCAACCCATGTTGCTGGTGCCTCTGGAGGTTAGGAGGAGGCGTCAGGCACTCTTGAACTGGAGGTTCAGGGGATGGTGAGCTCTTATGTAGGTGCCAGAACTCAAAATCAGGCCCTCTGCAGAGCAGCAAATGTTCTTAAATGCTGAGCCATTTCTCCAGCCCTGTTTCCAATTTTCTATTGGAAAAAATGCATATAAACATTATATATAGAAGGAAAAAACACTTTAAAAAATCACCAATTAAGAAACCAGACTAAAATATATTATTTATTCACTAATATGGTAAAAAATCATTGAATATTGAAAGGACTGACCTAGGGAATTTACTGACTTTGAAAATACCAGCTGAGCAGAGCCAGTCTTTATTTCAATAAACACTCAACGGCATGGGCCTTACAGGCACTTATTTTATTTATTTGACTTTTGAGATTGAACTCATAAAATGAAGCTTTCTATTCCTGCTCCAAAGGCTTGTTATAAATACTGATTGTAACACTGTTTATGAAGCATTTAGAAGAATAATACCACGTAAAGCACTATTGTGTTAAATCTGGAAAGATTCCTCTGAATCACCCAGCTCAGGGTTTTCAAACTGTGAGTTACAGTTTATTTAGAGCAATGATCTTAATTTAGAGGGCCTTAACAAACATTTAAAATGGAATTATAGAGAAGAGAAGTGAATAGGAATTTAGATGCTGTCCACAGAGACTTAAAATTGTAAGCTCAAACACCATGTGGCAAAGAATGATTGGTTTTCTTGGTAGTCGTTAGGGACATGAAAGAACCCTGAGGAACGGAAGCTCACTTCCCCTAGGCAGGCCGCCACAAAAACTAAAGACAGCAGCAAGGACTGAAAAGGGCATGGGGAACTGACGCCTGATACATGGGTGATAAGATTAAAATAAGATAGTCGGTTTGGAGAAAAGTAAGACAGCAAAGTTAAAGGTACGCTAGGACTCACCCCAGTAATGGCCCACACCACAGAAATTAAGACATTATTCTATGAAACATCCAATGGACAGGTGTGTTATTCAGAAGAGTGGGAGTGGGAGAGGAGTCCAGTTGTCTGTCGGCTCACCAACACATCAATGAATTGTGATCTCTCTGCACTATGGAATATTTTCTTGCTGTGAAAAATGAATGAAGTGCCAAAATGAGAAAGCGTGGATGAACACTGAACACACATGTGTTAAGTCGAAGATGATTGACAGCACAAGATACAGACCACAGCTCTACGTCCATAATGGCCACAGTCAATAGATGAGGGATTTGCAGGCTGGGGGGAGGGGGGGCGGGAGGGGGTGTCACCAAAATCGTCAATGAAAGCTTAGATGTTTTTAAGTTAAATGCTAAAGGCCATAAATAGTAAATCACGGGAGAATAGGAGAGAGGGAACACATGCAGGGCTTCAAAGGAAAAAAGTAGTGATGACTCTTTTTTTGTGTGTGCAG
Organism: Ondatra zibethicus; assembly: GCA_004026605.1. Taxonomy (NCBI): domain Eukaryota; kingdom Metazoa; phylum Chordata; class Mammalia; order Rodentia; family Cricetidae; genus Ondatra; species Ondatra zibethicus. The sequence continues at coordinate 130,364 of PVIU01001905.1, read as the reverse complement.
AAATACTTTAGTATTTTCCAGGCAGAGTTCCCTGAAGTGTTTTCTAAATCATTTATAGTTGAAACAAAGGTATTTAGTAAGAGCAAGATGTCAGGGAATTTATGAAAAGTGGAATGTTTTTCTTGTAAATTCTTACATATTTGGGTTTTCATATAGCTTAATACTTTGGAAGCCGATTTAGGCATACTTGAGATACACAGAACATACTTGAACATATTGCTTCCCATTTTTCCTTTCTCTCACTTGTGCAGTGAAAACAATAATGATTTATAATCCACACAACTGTGAAGATAAAAATCTGATCATGCATAAGTAACACTTAGAGAATCTATCAACATTTCATAAAATATAATGCTCATAATTCCAATATGAAAATTCAGAAGTGAAATATAACAATTGCTATCATTGTTGCTCAGATGCACATCCTCACCTTCCAGTGTCACCTGCATTCCATTCTGAGGTTGACAGCTGTGTATCCTGTAGCCTAGCTCCCCACTATCTCAAACTTGGGGCATCCAAATAGAAACATGGCTTCTAACCAAACCCACTGACAGACTGTAGTATGTATCTCTTTGATGTAAAAACACATCCAAGCTAAACACATATTTATGTATCTGGGAAGTAGAGCAATTCATCAAATGTAGAAAATGTCATGAGAAATGTTTTACCATCTCATCTCCACATCATGAATCTTTCTGGGTGGCTTCCAAGCAACTCTTCCCCAGTGGGTACCCTTCACTTCCACTGAGCCAGTCCACAGCTCTTGAACACTTTCTAAGAAGACTATCTTTAGTTCAAATCTTGAAGGTCTCTCTGTATATTGCTTCATGGGTGACCTTTCCTAGAACATGCCAGTGTCGTGTATTATCTACAGCATGGAAAACCTTTCTTGACTTGCCTCATTTAGCTCCCAGTCTTTGATCTTTCTCTATCATCTAGCTTCCTAGTGTATTATCTGCATCTCTGTCTCAAAATCTATGAAGCTGCATCCTTATTCGATATTTCTCATATTTAAGACTAAAATGGCACATATTTTTTCTCTAGAATGTGTTTTTCTCTTTTCTCAGTATAGATGAGGCTGAGAATGTAGTTCATTGGTAGAATACTTACCAGGCTTGTTCAAGGACCTAAGTTTGATCCCTAACAATACAAAAAATTATGATGATGATGATGAGGAGGAGGAAGAACAGGAGGTAGAATTAGTAAGGAACCTGCTTTTCTGAGAATTCTGTGATGAGTTATAAGGAACCCCAAACTTGGCTTGCCTGCTGCTTTCTTTCTTCCTTCTTTTCTTCCTTCCTTCCTTCCTTCCTTCCTTCCTTCCTTCCTTCCTTCCTTCCTTCCTTCCTTCCTTCCTTCCTTCCTTTCTTGTTTTAAGACAGGGTTTCTCTGTGTAGCTCTAGTTGTTCTGGAATTCACTCTGTAGATAAGTCTGTACTCAATCTCACAGAGATCTTCCTGCCTCTGCCTCCCTTAATGCTAGGATTAAAAAGGTGCAGCACCACCACTGGGCTAACCCTGAATTTCTTTAATGTTCAAACATGTTACTGGTAGCTATAAGGTGATTCAGATAATGGGCTTCTTTTTGATAACTGACATTTTATGGAGACTCACATTATTATCTAAATTTAGTCATTCTTGATTTTCCATATATTTCTCAATTAAAAGTACCCACCTGTCTTAAAGTTCTTACAGAGTATTAGGGGAACATTCTGTTGCTAGTGGTTTTGTGTAATGCCTAGGATTCAAACCCTATACTGTCTAAGCTTCCGTTGCCCATAAGGGTTGCAGCTTATTCTCTCATGCAGTGTTGATTAAGTGAATAAATGATTTTGGGTTCTCAGGTTACTTCACAAAGATTCATAATTTCTTTATTGATCAATGCTTCTTTTCTAAGTTTTAGCTTCTGAACCAACATATTCCTGCAGCAGTTTTGAATCGGTACAGTTTAAATGTATTCCTATTATGGAGGGACAGGGAATTTGAGTTGGGTGAGGGCTGACTTCAACTCTTTAATATTATGAGTTTGACAACCTGAAGTCTCTGTCAAAAAACACATTGGACACAGGTAGTGGAAACTTTACAAAAATGGAATAGTTCACTCAAAACGGGTTTACTCTATTTATCTTTAAGCTGGAAAAATGCAGAAAAATCAGTAGTTGCACTTCTAAAGGCAAAGCAAACAACAAGGACAATGAGAAAACCTCAAACCCTTAGCTGACTAAACCTCTAACCATGTAATGGAAAATGGCCTCTTGTTTCATACGTTCATATTGCTACACATTTCTGATATTTTGTTGGAGACAACTTCAGACATCCTTAAATTCTAGACAGGAACTTGGAGGAGAAACCTGGAGGCAGGAACTGATGCACAGACCATGAAGAAATGCTGCTTTGGCTTTGATGATTTGCTCCGTATGGCGTGCTCAGTTTGCTTTCTTATCTACTTCAGCACCACCTACCAGGGTTGACACTGGCCACAGTGGGGCGGACCCTTCTACACAAATCATTAATCAAGAAAATGTACCACATTTGACTACAGGCCAATCAGATGGAAAAATTTTCTCAACTGAGGTTTTCTCTTCCTCAATTGAGGTTAAATTTTGTTTTGTTTTGTTTGTTTGTTTGTTTGGGTTTTTGTTCATGGAGAGAGAGAAGAAGCATGAAGTTGGATAGCTAGGGAGGTGGGGCGGATCTGAGAGGAGATTGGGGAGAAACATGATCAAAATATATTGTAAGAATAAAACTTTTAAATAAAAAGAAAAAAGGGAGAGAATATAAAAAAATCTTTTTAACACTTTATTAAGTGGTTTGAACATGCCCTTGTGAAACCACATATTTATTCATATTTTAATCATTCATTTTACTTCTATAAAGGAACTCTTTAGAAAAAGAAGCCACAGGTTTGAAAGGGAATTTGGAGGGAATGGGAGGACTAGAGTAAGGAGAAGAAGGAGAAAATTATGCAATTATATTTAATTAAATAAAAAATAATAAGCCAAAAAAAAGAAACTCTTGAAAGGCAAATATTACAGACCAGATCTCAGTTTGAATTGCACTGGAGATGGGGCAGATTGGGTCAGATGACCAAGCAGAGCTCATCAGCATCTTTTCAAGGTGGTTTAATTTATTTATTTTAATTGAAAATAGATTCTCCTCTCATACAATATATCCCAGCTACAGTTTCCCCTCCCTCCTCTCTTCCTGTTTCCTCCCCATACCTCACCATTCTCCCAGAACCACTTCCCCTGTTTCCTCTTTAGAAAAGAGCAGGTCTCCAAGGGCCTCATATTGATGCTGGAGAAGACAACCCAAAAGTAAAAAGAGTTTCAAGAGCAGGTAAAAGAGTTGGAGATACACCTGCTTCTTCTGTTAGGAATCTCGTAAGAACAACAAGCTAAGAGCCATGACATATTTAGGGGACCTGGTGCAGAACCATGCAAGCCCCTTGCTTGCTGTTTCCATCTCTGTGAGCTCATGTAAGCCTGCTTAGTTGATTCAGTAGGCCATGTTTTCATGGTGTTCTTCATCCCCTCTAACTCCTACAGTTTTTCCTTCCTGTCTCCTACCAGATTTCCCAATCTCTAGCCTGAAATAATATAAAATATCTTGGGGGTAACTCTAACCAAGGAAGTGAAACACTTGTGTTATAAAAACTTCATGTCTTTGAAGATGATATCAGAAGATGGAAAGATCTTCTGTGTTTATGGTTTAATAGGAGTAGCATAATCAAAATGGTCATCTAATAAAAAGAGTAAAGTAATATAAAAAATAAGTCACATAAGCATGGGAAATATTATAACACTGGGGATTTGGACCATATGTGGTGTCTTGTTGATTTTAAAATGCTAATAAACAAAAACAATAGCTACTGAAAGACAGACTATGGAAAATGCTAAATTAAGCCAACCTGTATATTTTAGGAAAGTCTTAACTTTAGAATGAAAGTCAGAAAATATGTTGCACTAAGAGAGAGGTTTTGCTTTTGTTTCCACAGGAAACAAAAAGCTATGGATTTTTTCAAAATTAATAAAAAACATATTTGATTGGGGAGACATGAAAATCTTGGCTACAGACTTGTAGGAGGAAATCAAGAAAAACTGTAAGACATGTGACATATATGCTGATCCCACAACATGGAAGCAGCTATGACTGGATGAGATAGGATAAATCTTGTTGATTACAGAGTCCTCATGGACTCTGTTATTACATGCCATCCTTTTGTACATGGATGGAGATTTATATTACAGTTTGGTTATATACTCCATACAGACTTACAAAGTTGACAGATGTATTTTACCTGATCAAAGATAGAACAGAGAATTATCTTTAGCTGATTTGTACACACTGCATGTTCCATACTTGTGCTCATGCAAATGTGTATGTTACCTTTAAAAGTTTGTGTGTTTTCAGAGCAAAAGGACCAGACACCAATGAAGACAAGTATCCAGGTGATACAGCCTCTCAGACACCCTCTGTTACAGTTTCCTTGAAATTCTGTATTCAGAAAAATGTCAAAAGTGCTAGCTGAGATAGTTCAGACTCACAGACTACTCCACCTAGGATTTCAGATAGGCTCTGCACTGCCCTCATCACACAGAGACTAAACAATGAATGATATAGCTTTCTCAGGACTTGATCATTGTCTCATTTTTCTCAGGATTCCCTAAAGATGCCATTGTTCCCAGACAACAGGAAGCAGTTCAAGAACACAATACCTACATTCCTAAGAGTTGGAGTGGGTGGCTTTTGTTATTCAGTGGATTATGGATGTTTACCATTATTTAGAGGTGTTGCTTGCATGTTGTTATTGGTCATGGTCAGGGAGGAAATTAAGCAAAGCAGTTTAGATTAAAGGATCTCTTTCTAAAAATGGGGAATATAGGAATGATAGGATAAAAGTGTAGATTATTGAATTCACTTTTAGACTAAAAAGCAATTATTAATCTCAAATAGTTTACATTGGTATGAATTTTTGTATATTGATACAGATTTAAAGGTTTTTTTTAACAATATAATATATATATGCTTCTATTCTTGTTTCAGATTTTATACCAATGCAGTTCATTTAAAAGTGTACTGTAAATTTCTAGTCCTTGAAAGTAATTATTACAAACTATTTAAGAAAATTTTAAAATGCAGGTTAGTAGTTAGTCATCCATACCAATCAAACTTGCAATCATTTTAGGTATATTTTCAAGGTCATACAGAAATATATTTTAGATAGACAGGTGTTCTTCAAACACTTTGGAGACCTACAGAATATGACATTTAAGATGTTTTAACAACATAAGGCTTTTCATGACAGTGAGACACAGCTGCTCCTAGTAGCACTAATTTTCTTCATAAAAGATTGGTGAGCATTGAAGAACCTCTACATGGAGTTCACTCTCACTGTGGCAAATTTAGTCACTGGGCAAGGAACTGCCCTTCCCTTGACTGCTGACAATATGCTGTACAAACTGGACAAGCAGAACACAAAAGAAAATGGTTGCCAAATTTTTCCAAGACAAGGTAGAACAGTCCTTCAAAATTTCTGCTTTACAGGAAGGTCTGTCATATATTCTAGGCATGTAAACAGAAGATGGATTTCCCAATGTTTCACAGGAACCTTGGGCGACTACACAGGCAGCCAAATGTTTCTGTCATTTCTATAGTTTTTAAGTAGCTTACTCTGCACTTCCTGTATACTCAGATAATATTAGATCCTTCTTGGCCTTTGATGGGGTTGAAGACTTTTACTGTATTAGAGTTAATACTTTTACTGCATTAGAGTTAAAACCTTTCTTTTTCATTTAGACAAAAGAGGGGAAAGTTGTGGGCTATTTGTTCTGTGTGAAGATGTATTGCTGCGATTGGTATAATACAAAGCTGAATGGCCAATAGCTGGGCAGGAAATATAGGAGAAAACTCTTGGAAGAAGAGAAGACAGTGAGACTCGGAGGAAGTCAGATATAAGATCTAGAGCAGAGGCAACTGAGCTTTGTGGTAGAATGTAGATTAATAGAAGCAGGTTAATTTGAGTTATTATAGCTAGGTGGGGGCAAACCTAAGCTAAAGGCCAAACTTTCATAATTAATAATATATCTCTGGGTTCTTATTAGTGGACTGGCAGTGCTGACAAAAAGTACTACAGACAATTCTCAGCTTCATGTGGGGAAACAAACAACACAGAATAGCTAAAACAAACCTGAAGAATAAAATAACTGCTGGGGTAACACCATTCCTCATTTTATTACTATATCCCTGCACTACAGAACTATAGTAATAAAAACACATGATATTAGCATAAAAGCAGACATGTTGATCAATGGAATTGAACTAAAGACCCAGAAATAAATTCACACACTATGGACACCTTATTTTTGATAAAGAAGCAAAGTAGTTTTATTTTAAGTATTAATAAATACATAGATAAGATGGTTATGTACTGAAAAAAGTAATCAAATAAAAATATGGTGTAGATGATCCATAGATTGTTTGAAATTGACACCATTGATCTGAGTCTTTCTAGAGCATTAACTGTAATGGCAAACTGCTGTAGGGTGTTATACCAGGGTATTTTACAGGGGTTCTGGGGAAAACACTGACTCACATCAGATGTTGGTGTTCATTTCACCAGCTCTCTCCAGCACAGGGAGCAGAAACATGACCAAAAGGTTTGTGAACCCTATAGGGACATTGTCAATGTAAGGTTAATTGGGCTGTGCTTTGATTTTATTAAAAAATTCTTGAGGAGATGATGGTGCACAATAATCTTGAAGTATCCTCATTAATGGAATTCATTCTAAGGCAAAGGACTATTTGTAGCAAATGAACAACCCCAACCCCAAAGGTCATGGAGCACTGTGGACGATGGGGCAGAACAGTTGTGAGAGCCAAAGAATCAGGGTCCTTGCTGCTAGATAGCATCCTATGGACATGACAGGGACTCTGTACTCATGACACAGCAACAAGATTGCCTAAAGAAGACCTGCATAATGACAATACCAACAGACATGCCATGATGGACAGGAACAATTTCCCAATGCCCCACCCCTGGATGAATAGCTGTAGGTGACCAATGGCGGCTGAGAGAGGGAGACTCTGTTTTCTTTAGGAAGAAGCTTCCCTTATAGCTTATCCAGGCCCACATGGTCAGCCATACATACATGCACATAAAAGCAACACTCAAAGTTTCAGTGTGTTGTGTGTGCATTAACATATATACAAGTATACACAGGCATGTAACAACAATTATTATAGAAGAAGAGGCCATGTATGGGTGGCACATTGGAGGAGCTGGTGGAGGACTACAAATGTTGTAAGTACAGTGTTCATGTTTCTCCAGTGAATCCACATTTCCATCTTCTCTCTCCACTTACCACAGTGTTTACTGTTGCATGAAGCAATGAAGATTGAGACTAAACCTGGAGGAGTGTGCATATGAACTGGGTCATGGTACTTACAGGAAACCAAGGAAGAAGCAGTACCTGGAAATCTGGAAGTTCAGCTTCAAGTCAATTAAGGAAGGGATAGCAAAATAAACAGCTATACTGAAAGGCAGAAGAGGAAAACTAGTATGTGCTTCCATCAATATTTGTTTAATTATTATGAATTAATTAGGGGGAGGCTTACACAGACAATCACAAATGGACTGGAGTCCAGTGGCTTCTGTACAAATGCATGGTGAACTGTTGATGGTAATGAGCTGGCCAAGGTAAAGAGAGCAAGGAAGAGGATGAGTTAACCATGGAGACATTAGCAGACAAGATAAACAGTGATCCATGTACCCGGGCATGATAATAAAAGGATCGGCAGTCTGCACTGAGGTCACAAAGGAAACTTTACAGAACTGTAAGCGTTTTCTATTTTGTCAGCATGAAAATAATTTGGAAAGGGTAAAACAGGGATTTATGCATTTCTAAAGGTTGCCTGAACTAGACTGGCATGACAACAGCACCAGATGATGTGCCTGTGTGGACAGGGGAAATCCTCAAGGTGTCATCCCTAGAGAAGAGCTGTAGGTGGCCAATGGTTACCAAGGGAGGGAGGATCAGTTTCTTCCAGGGATGAGAGCCCACATAGGTTGTCCAATGCAAATTGGTCAACTGTGAGCATGTGCAAATATGAATAGCACCAAGTGTACTCAGTATGCTATATACACTTTTATATACATATATACATATAATATATATATGTATATATAGATATATAATCGAAGGAAAAGAAATCATGAGTTTGGGAGAGAGAAGAGGGACTCAGGAGGAACTGGAGGAGGTAGTTGTGGAAGGAATGAACATGCAATAATTATATAAAACTCTCAAAAACATTTAAAGAGAACAGAGGAGTAAGACTTGGTAACTTGGTTATTAACAAACATACCAAAGTGATGTGGGATTCTGCTCTGTATACCATTGGTTAATAAAGAAGCTGCTTTCAGCCAATGGCTTAACAGAATATATATATATATATATATATATATATATATATATATATATATATAAAGAGAGAGAGAGAGAGACAGAGAGACAGAGAGACAGAGAGAGAGAAACAGAGAGACAGAGAGAGACAGAGAGAAGGGGGAGTCAGTGAGAAGCCATGCAGCTGCTTCTGGAGACAGACACCTCCACTGAAGCCCGCCGAACTTTGCCAGCAGGCCATAACCTCATGGTGTTGCACATCTTAATCAAAATGGGTTAATTTAAGATATAAAAATTAGCCAGAAATACGCTTAAACTATTGGCCAAACAGTATTGTAGTTAATAGAGATTCTGAGTGATCATTTCGTGGTCTGGGCAGCCGGGAAAGAACAAGTGTCCTCCGCCAACACTAAAGTTATCAGCAAATGTTGATCCCCTGAGGATCACAGGCACTAGGAAATATTAACATGGTTTTCCAAACAGCAAGGAAAAATGAGAGTGATAATCCATCTTTTTGGTAGTGTTCTCTCTCTCTCTCTCTCTCTCTCTCTCTCTCTCTCTCTCTCTCTCTCTCTCTCTCTCTGTGTGTGTGTGTGTGTGTTTGTGTATGAGCCAGAGGTCAATATCAGATGTCTTTCTTAATCCTCTTTATTTTTGAGACTGGAGTCATGGATGTTGTTAGGATGACTGCTCAGTAAGAATCCAGGACCCTCCCCAGGGCTGTGGTTACAGACCCGTGCTCCTGCTGTTGTTGTTTCCTCAGGTGCTGAGGGTCAGATCCCAGCTCCTCATGCTTGTGTTGCTAGCATTCTATCTCCTCAGCCTCCAGCCATGTTTTCAGAATCGGATAATAACCAACAGTGTGATGATGTTGTAAAAATTACCAATACTGCATTGGATAGTCTCTAAAGGACATCGGCAAGGACTTGAGAAGAAAAACCTTTCTCTTCTCCTTGTTTTAGTTAATCTGAAGTAGATATTTGTTTCTAGTTCAAATACCATACTTTTATTTTCCAGAGACACAGTGTGGTCTTCATTCATTTACATTACTTACTTTTGTAATTAGGTGATTTAGTGGCATTTTAAGGACATGCTTAAAAAGCAAGCAAATATAAATAATGGAAAGGAAATATAAAAGATAATCCTCTCAAACTTAAAAAATATGCATGGATCTGAAAAGAAAAGAACTTAGAGGAAATGCCCACAAGGAAATGCCTTACAAGGTAGAAAAATTTATTTCAATCATGGTCACAGATATTAACAGGGATAGTCAGATCTCTAGAACCAAGTCTTCCATGGATTCAACTAATTTTGAATTGAAAATCACCAAAATGCTATTAGATTTAAAGCAAAGAAAAACCATCTTACAGTCCACAACCCCAGAGAACATAGACAACAATAGGATCCTAAGAGAGACAAACATGGATCTACAAAGGAAGGAGAAAAAGACAAGATCTCCTGAGTAAATAGGGAGTGTGGGAGTAACAGGAAAGTGTAGAAGGGAAGAGGGAAGGAAGGGAGGGGAGTGGAGAAAAATGTATAGCACAATAAAAACAATAACAAAAAAATCATCAAAAAATTACACATGAACGGAACATATCCAGACTTTCTGACTGCTATTCCCTAAAGAAAACATTTGAACAGGTATTTACATGGCATTTCCATTGTATTACACCAAACAGAGGTACCTGGAGTACACAGGAGGAAGTGTACAGGTTGTATGGAAATAATGTGCCCTTTATATAGAGGATTTGAACATCTGCAGATTTGGGAATCCACAGTGCAATGGGTCACAGTATTGATCCCCTGTGGAGATCAAGGGGCCACTGGAATAGCCACTCTGCAGGCCAGTCCCACATTATTTAACACCACTGCAGCATGGCTAGAGAGGAATGAGAGCTGAAGAGAAGGGGCAGTTGAAACATTTACCAAAGGCCACAGTGGACCCAGGATTCCACCTTGAAATTGTGTTGTTTAACCAGAAGAACACTAATCTCATTTAACCCTTAAGTGTTCTGTGCGGCATCATCAGAGAAAATAAGATAATTTTAAGTTTGGAAATCTCGATTGCAAAGTTTTGCTAATTCCTTCACCATTGATTCAAAGTGCTGATTGATAAAGTGATTTATTTTTAAGCGTCTCATGATGGGTTCATCCTATTTTCCAATAGAATAATTGCTGCAAAGAACATCCTTATCTCAAACCAAATAATTTACAAATAATCTCTCAACAATGTCTAAGTTTACATTCTATAATGACAACTGTGTGTTTCCTTGATATCCAAGGCAAAGGAGTATGATAATATTTAAAGTTTGTGCTGTGGATATTGGGAAATATCTAGAGTTTTTTCTTCACCTTGCTTGTCCCACATATCTTTAAAATACGGTGACATAAATTTTGAAATAACCATTCTAATCCCTGAACTACCACTAATCTTTGGTATATAGATTTCCAGACAGACAAATGGACAGGTGGGAAGAAACAACCATGATTGAAAGATAATGCATATAAGGATACAAGGAAGGAACCATGTGTACCATTCCTTATGAAGGTTATATAATACTCCAGTGTGTGCCAGTTCTATTGTGTTTATACAATTCCATATAAGCGTGTATTGAACTTGCTGACCTTTCCTCTTTATAAATAATATTATAATCTGCACCGTTATATCTTACACCTTGTAGACTTTTCCAGATTGTTTCCTTACAAATTCCTCGACGTGAAAATGCTATCTCAGTGAGGAGGTGTGCACATTTTGTTAGACATCCTGCTGGGAACAATCACATAGTAACTGCAAAAAAATATTTGCCAGGCACTTCTCTGGGTGCTAGAGTAATGGCTATAACTAAGTAATATTTCCCTTCCAATTGCAGTTACATTTAGTTGGCAGAAATAGACAATGAACAAATGAAAATAAGCTAAAACTTCAGGTTTTATATTAAAGAAAATCAAATCAAGTGACGTGATAGTAGGGAGACAAGAGAAAGATTCACTCGGGGTCTCTGCTGAGCTGTTCTAAGGAAGCAACTTTAAATTTACAGTTAAATGGTAAAAAGCCAACAAGGAGAAATCTGGGAAGGGGATATTGCCTTGGAATAATATGACCATTTAAGGTCCCCGTATTGTGAATGAACATGGTCAAGCATCTAAGAATAACTCATGGCTAGATTAGAGTGAGGCACGGATGGGGCATGCGAAAGGGAAGAGACCTGAAGACACAGTCCATGTGGCCATGACCAGAAGTGTAGTTCAGTTCTGATTATGGTGGTGAATTACCACCGTCTGTGATTTATCGCTTAAATCTCCATACACCCAAACAGAAACTATTGAGTGTGTTGGTACATGTCTGCAATCCAAAAACCCGTGAATGTTGGAGTTCCTCATTTAAAATCACACAAAACTCACGCATGCCATCCTGTGTAACTTACAAGATCTCTGCATCACCTTATAAATATCTAATACAATGCAAATGTCCTGTAAATTAATTCTACATTGCATTGTTTAGGTGGAAAACTGAAAGAAGGAGGTCCATGTGCTAGTAAGGACAATTACATAAGAATCACTTCTTGAACCTTTATGCACATCTTGCCATGCTCGTGATTGTCATGGTTCATAGGTGGTACAGCTAGGTAGGACTACTTAATTTCTTTCCTCCCTTGGATGCTTGCATAGTATTTTCTAGAACCATGGGATCTAGACCACTGGAAACAGGCTTTCAGGTCAGAAGCCATTTGAGCCATCTGGGTTGTGTGTTTTGAGAGTGTGGATCTTCAGTAGGAGCTTACCTTCAGGCTCTGGGAGGCGACCAAGGCGGCACAAATAATCTATAATGTTTAAGGAATCACTTGGACTACCCTGACAAAATCTTCAAAATGAGATTTCTTGTGTCTGGTATTTGGGTTTTAATTAGCTCACATGGCTTAACTTCCTCCAATGTGTGTGTGTATGTGTGTGTGTGTGTGTGTGTGTGTGTGTGTGTGTGTGTGTATGTATACACACACATGTATATATATACATATATTTGTGTGGAGGGTGCTTATATGTGTTATAGATAATGTAGTTAAATCTAAAATAATAATATAAAATATAAAATAATATGACACATGAGATTAGCAAAAAACCTTGGTGTTATTTGTCTCTTGTCCCATTTGACCTCCCTCACTTCTCCCTAGTTGGAGCCTCATACCCCTTTGCATCACTTATATTTTTCTATTATCTCTAAACTCCTGACCCATATCTATGGTCCTTTTATACTTTCCAGGTTTCTATGGTTACTGCATATTGTGTACTCACATCTGAGGGTTTGAAATTAGGAGCTAAAGATCAGGGAGAACATGTGGCATTTATCTTTCTGGATTAGGGTTAGCCCACTCAATATAATCTTTCTAGGTCTATGCATTCAGATGCAAATTTCATGATTTCACTTTTCTTTACCATCGGATAGTATTCCATTGAACATATGTAATCCGTTTATCATTCACCCCTCTGTTGAAGGATATTTAGGTTGTTCTATTTCCTTGTTATTGTGAATAGGGTGGCAAGGATCATGGCAAGCAAGTATCAGTGGAGCAGGGTCAAGTCCTACAGGCATATATCAAGAGATATTATAGCTGGGTCTTATCTTTATGCCCACAGACAAATGTAACTACCATCCCTCTTCAAAGAAGTTCCTTTTAAAAAAAAATCAAGTGGAGATTATCCAACTGGATAATCAACTAGAAAATCACAACTGGACACAATGCAGAGATCAATGTACCATAGGGACTCCAATCATAATGAATACTCTACAACTTCTATATATATGGCGTGGGGGACATCACAGAAGAGGGGTTGGAAAGATTTTAAGAGCCAGAGGACTGGGAAGTTTGCGGTGAAACAGTCTCTCCTAGAAATGCTGATAAACAAGAATGGGGTTTAATAGTGATTTCAGTGGACATGTTGATATAGCAGAAACAAAAGTTTTGTGAAGTCTTACTCTTAGACAAAAAAGCTATACGCAACTAACTATTGACTGCTGGAAGAAGGAAAATTGCCTCCCCCAGGGATGAGACCTTCTATTGGCTGTCCAATGCAGAGAGGTCAGCCTTGAAATCATGTGCATATCACCAACAAAAACAGACTCAGCAGGTTGTACTCATGCACTTATGTTTACAGACACATCAGAGACAAACACATAATCAGAGAAAAAGAGGCTATCCATTTAAGTGCTGGGGGAATGGGAAGGATTTCAGGGAGGGCAGCTGGGAAAGGTTACAAGGAAGAAAGAGACAGGGAAATAACTCAATTCTATTTCAATTAAAAACATTTAAAAAGACTCAACAAAGAAAGAGAATTACAGACCAATTTCCCTTAGAACACTGATGCAAAAATTCAATAAAATGCTATCAAACTGAATCCAAGAACAGTTCAAAAAGGTCACACACCATGACCAAGTAGGCTCCATCCCAGAGATGCAGGGATGTTTCAACATATGAAAAACAGTCAATGTTATCCACTGTATAAATAACCTGAAAGAAAAAGAAACAAACTAATCTCATTAGATGCTGAAAAGAACCTTTGACAAAATCTAATACACCTTCATGATAAAAGTCTTGGAGAAAACAAGGATACAAGAGACATTAAACATAATAAAGGCAATTTACAGAAAGCCTATATACAACATCAAATTAAATGGAAACTCAAAGCAATTCCACTAAAATAAGGAACAAAACAAGGCTGTCCACTCTCTTTATATCTATTCACTATAATACTGGAAGCTCTAGCTAGAGCAATAAGACCACAAAAGGAGATCAAGGGGACACAAATCAGAAAAGAAGGCAAACTCTCAGTATTTGCAGACAATATGATAGCATACTGAAGAATAAGCTACATTCAAAGCATAAGTCATTTTCCTTTTTACATTCAAAGCATAAGTCATTTTCCTTTTTACATTTAATGTGATTATTTTAGGACAAGGGCATTTCATCCTGGTTTTTAAAAACTTGTATATTATGTTAGTCTTCAGCGAAACACTCTTAGGATACTTCAGTTTCATGAAGTTTCGTGCTGTAAACGTTTTACAGAAACTGGGAATCAATCTACATCAGGACCCAGCAATACCCTTCCTGGGCATATACCCAAAGAATGTTTCATCCTACCACAAGAACACTTGCTCAACTGTGTTCATAGCAGCTTCATTCATAATAACAAGAAACTATAAACAACTCAGATGCCCCTTGACTGAAGAATGGATAAAGAACATGTGGCTCATTTACAAAATGGAGTATTACTCAGCTGTTAAAAATATCATAATAAAATTTGCAGGCAAAAGGGATGGAAAAACAAACAAACAAACAAAAAACCATCCTGAGTGAGGGTGACATAACCCAGACTCCAGAAAGACAAACATGGTATGTACTCACTTATAAGTGGCTATTAGCTGTGAAGTAAAAAATAATCACACTACAATCCACAGACCAAGAGAGAGAGGCTAAGTAACAAGGAGGGCTCATGGGGGCCACATGAATCTCTCTGGGAAGAGGAAATAGAAAAGAAAATGTGGGTGGACTAGGAGTGGGTGTGGGCAGGAACTGGATGGATCAGTTGGTGGGACTGGTGGAAAGAATAGAGGGAGAGAATATTGGGGGAGAAAACTGAAACTGGAGGGCATCTCAGGGATAAGCTAGAACTCTAGTGCAATGGAAACTCCCTGGAATCTATGAGGGTGACCCTGGCTAAGATTCCTAGGAATGGGTGATACAGAACCTCAAATGGCCATCTCCTGTAACCAGACAAGTCTACCAGTGGTGGGGTTGAGACATCAATACAACCGCAAAACCTTTGACTTATACAGTGTCCTGACTGCAAGATGTACTGGGGTAAATGTGGCAAAGAAATTGCGGGGGGGGGAATCCAGCTAATTACTGCTCCAGCTTTAGACTCATACCATGAAAGGAACACCACACCTGATTGCCTGGAGGGCCAGGAACTGGCAGCTGGATAGCCCAGATACCTGGGATGGAACCACAAAAGACTTGCAAAAAAAAAATGTCAAGAAATGATTCCTAATGATAGTCTGCTATACCTCTAGATGGGAGCCTAGCATAATAGTCATCAGAGAGGCCTCATCCAGCAACTGATGGAAACAGATGCAGAGACCCACAGCCAAGCATTAGGAGAGTTCTAAGAATCCAGTGGAAGAGGGGAAGGAAGGATTGTGGGAACCATAAGGGTCAAGAAAATCACACAGGTTCAAATAACCTGGGCTCGTAGTGGCTCACAGAGACTGAAGAGACAGTCAGGGAGCCGTTATAGGTCTTAGCTAGGCCTTTTGCATGTATGTTATGGTTGTGTGGCTTATTTTCTTTTGGGACTCTGACTCTCTTGCCTGCTTTTGGGACCTTTTTCCTCCTACTGTGTTTATCAGTTCAGCCTTAATATGAGGGGAGGTACTTCATCTTTTGCAACTTGATATGCCTTGTTTGGTTGAGATTCCTGGGAGGTCTGCCCTTTTCTGAAGGGAAACAGAGGAAGAGTGGATGATAAGAGAGGGTAGTTGGGGAAAAGGACTGGGAGGGGAAGAAGGAGGGGAAAATGAGTTGGGGATGTAATATATGAGAAAATAAATTAAAAAATAAAACCTAAACATTAAAATAACAATAAAATAATAAATAATAAAAACATTTACATAATAATAAAAATAAATACCAAAATGACTAATAAATGCCTCTTCTGACATGTAGCCAACATGCTTCTAATAGAGTAGGAACTTGAGGAAGTGATTGCCTTCATACCTCCCTGCGCTTACTGTCATATTTTAGTGATAGTTTACATTGGTGTATTTTTAATCAGCCCTGATTATGTCTCTCCATTGTTTCTCTCAAATCCCACCATATTTTGCAGAAATTTTATGTGTGTGATATATTTGTATGTAGCTTATACTCTCAGCACTGATTATTATAAAATATGTTTACTATCCATTCCAGGAACCTTTGACCCACTTTTTTGGATAATCCAGGCAGCCATTGTGTGTGCATGACAACCAGCTCTGCTCAACCTATCCGTCACGTTCCCACAGAACTCTTGGCATTTTGTTGTGTACGCTCTTCACTCTGCCTCTTGACTCTTCTTGGCTCTTTTAAAGATGCATAACTTAAACCTTTATCCTCTGTAGCAATCCCCGCAGGACATAGTCACCATAAGCTTGTTTGGTGAAAAGTGTTTTCTGCTTGGACCTCTGGACATTGGTCAGAATCACTTCCTACTTCACTGCAATAGTTCCATCTTAGAAATAATTTCATCATGTGAGTCTAATTGCCTCATCATATCCATGCTTGAAATGATAGGTGTAGCAGTCTTTATAATTGAAATTATTTTGCATTTAAAGAGAGACAATAATACTTCCTATATAAATAATTGGCTGAGCTGTGCAGGGAAAAAGGATTTAAGAGATCCTGTGGAAGAAGAGAGTTTCAGTTCAAAAGGCCAGGCTACTACCTCAGTACTGGTTCCTGCTTACAAGCAAAGAGGGGCTTAAAAGTCTAACAAAGTGCCTGTTTCGGACTAAACTGTATCACTTTCTATCCACATTCATATACTTGAGCATCACTGAGTAACTCAGAATGCCACTCTACTTAGAGATAGTATCTTTGTAGAAGTTTTAAAGTTTTTCAAAGAGGCTATTGGCTTAAGATTTAATTATTAATAGAAGAGAAGATTTTTGGGTCTAGTGACCTAACTCAATCTGATGACCTGAGTCGAATTCCTGGAATCCACATGGTAGAAGGAGAAAACCAACTGCTACAAGTTTTACACACACACACACACACACACACACACACACACACACACACACATGCACACACACATACTAAATGAAAAATGAAAGGAAGACACAATATGTATGCATAGGACATCTGAAGACATAGAAATACTTTGCCTATGTTTTGAACTTCTAGATTTTTAAACATATTCACCTGCATTTATTGTTTATTCAGAATTTTTCTTTTTTTATTATGTAAGGAATAACTTGATGGGAAGCAAATTAATTTGTCCCTCAAAACCAGCCAGCACTTATACTGGTAGGGACAACATCTACCAGTCAAGGCGATGGACTGGAACTGACTAGAACTCTCAGAAAGAGTCAACCCTGATAACAATTGATTTCTGATGCCTAACTGCTGGAACAGTGCGATAGTAACTCTCTGTTGTATAAAATGCTTAGTATTGGGCTATTTTTTTTACTACAACTCTAGCAAAATAAGGCAGTTAATATTAATCTTGGTGAATATGGATCATCAACTTGAGAACATTTAGACTCACCATGGAAACAAACCTAATAGATTTGGGAAGACCCACACTAACTATGGGGGACACTATTCTTGGAGCTGGGGTTCTGGACTCAGTGAGATGAAGGAAATGGGCTGAATACCAGCATCCATCCCTCTTGCTTCCTAGTTGTGGATACAGTGTGACCCATTGTCTTGTAACCTTCTGCCATGCTTTCTCCGCCATGATAGACTGGACCTCAAATAGGAGCATCAATAAACCAGTCTTTCCTTGGGCTGCCTTTGTCAGGCATTTTGTCATAGTAGAGAGGAAAGTATATAATACAATACTGCATCCTGGTGTAAAAAGAGGAAAAAGAGAATATTATAGATAGTTCATAGACTTTTTAATAAATGAGTTGAATAAGAGTGATTTAAGTCTATGATAAGAGTGAAAATTCCATTTGTATTTAACCTAACATTTATGATACAGTGCATTCAGTACTCTGTGTCCTGTCTAGCATGACAACCATCACATAGGATAATAGCTAATATTAGCTATTTTTGGTTATTTTCTCATATCTATTAAACTGAAGAGACATGAAATGAAAATATATAGCAATAAATAGAAAGAGACCTGCAAATGTAGGAAAGGAAAAAGGAAATATTTCACCAAAGGAAGAGGACAGAAATGCTGCAGAGAAGAGAAGTTTTGACCAAGAGTTCTGTCACTGTATGGCAGCAACAAGACAGAGCATGGTATAAGAGGCCTTCAGGAGGCAATGCCTTGGGGGAGCTCAGGACAGTATTTGTGGAATTACTTAGCCAACATTGTTATAAGACCTAAAGTTTTGGTTTTAATTCTCATGTAAACCTGTGGCTTACATTGTATTTATGATATGACTGTGCTAGCTATATTAATAATAACAGTTATCATGAATCCACTCACAACATTCTGTGGACTGTTTTTATTTGCTTTTCGTTTGCTTTCTGGGTTACTGACACATTATTACCTCAAACATATGTAGGGTCAATCCATGCTGGATGGTTATTAGAAACCGTGATAACAAAAGTCATTACACTGCAGTTCAGTTTTGACAGTAAAATTTCAGCAACATTATCACAAATCCTCATGCATTAGTGCAATGATCCTTACTACAGTTTCATATTAGAATCAAAAAGCGGCTGCAGCGTGATCCAGTCAGAGTCCAGCGAGCCAAGTTCTTTGCTGCTTTCACCGGTAACAGTCCTGCCCCTTTTGTGTGCACACCCTGCAAAGGCTGGCTTTGTTTGACTTTACCCCAGTAACCTGTGAAAATAGTATGTATACCTCTAAAAAATTTCTTTGAAAATCCACAAGAATTATGGAATCCAGTATTAAATGAAATAATCTAAAGGTCATTTTATATCTGATATAATTTAAAAATCTCCAAAGCTATATCCACTGTATTACCACAGTTCATTTGATCAAATAAAGTGTTAAATAATGGTTATTATTCTACCAGATTATCTATCATCTGTCTATCAACTATGTGTTGTCTATCTATCTATCTATCTATCTATCTATCTATCTATCTATCTATCTATCTATCTATCTCTGTATCTCTCTATCACCTATAAATCTATCTATCATCTATCTCTCTATATCATCTATTTATCTATCTATCTCTCACTTATCTATCTTCCTATCTCTCTATTACCTATAAATCTATCATCTGTTTATCTCCCTTATCTATCTATCTATCTATCTATCTATCTATCTATCTATCTATCTATCAAATATCTATCATCTACCTATCTCTCATTTATCTGTCTGTCTATCTATCTATCTATCTATCTATCTATCATCTATCTATCTACCTATCATCTATTTATCATCAATCTATCTCTCCATCATCTATCTATCTGCCTGTCTATATATCTCTCTCTCATCTATCTATTGTTCATTTATCTATCTCTCTGTCTATCTTTCATCTATAATCATCTATCTATCTATCTATCTATCTATCTATCTATCTATCTATCTACCTACCTAACATCTATTATCCATTCATCTGTCACCTATCATCTATCTATTCATCTATCATCTGTCTTTCAATCAGTTGTTTACTCTGAAGAGATAGCACACAATTTTGGAAATAAGTTACATATTCAAAATCACTCTGATAGGAAAGCTGTGACAGAAATCCTTCATCTGAAAAAGAAAAATATTTCTAATATCTCTGAATATAATTTTTAGCAGACCTATCAACATATTTAAATGATAGAACCATACAATTTGATTGCACGAATACTTTATATAAAGTTAACTTATATACAATATGCTTAAAAGAAACAAAATATCATTTACTAAATAGTATCTACCAGATGAGTTTTTGACCCCCCTCAAAGATAAAAGTGACTGTTTTCTTTAACGAGAGATGCTTATACCAAGAAACATGAAACATCAGTAACTAAACACTCCATTATTTCTATAAAATATGCTTTTCTGGAAATTTAGAACAGGTTAAAATTTTATTCAGTGGAATAAAATTAAAGTCATTGTGGAGCTGTATTATTAGGGCTTCTTGTGAGGTAAGAATCCTTTTTTTTCCATTGAAAATAGATTTGTCTCTCATACAATACATTCTGACCTCTACTCTCCCCAGATCCACTCCCTCCTCCATTTTCTTCAGAAAAAAAGCAGGCCTCCAAGAGACAACAACAAACCACAACAACATGGGATACTTAAAGAAATAATTATCCTGGAGTGGTCTGATGTGCTGCACACTCACTAGATGTGCTAACATTTGAAATCATATGTGAGCATGCTGACAGAATAAATTACCTGAAAATGAATTTGGATCTCATGGCTGGAGGAGACACAACATTCGTTAAATCTCTTGATAATCACATTGTTTATAGCCAATGATAAATGTTTATGGACTAGCCTGTCATCTTTAAGCCACTCTTGCTTATCAGAAGTGACAACTTTTCACTGTTTTGGATTTAAAAAAATTTTCCTTATACAAGGTAGTCAAGTTTTTTTCTCCTAATGATTTCATCATCCAGTACTTAAATAATGACCTTGACATTATTTTTGGGTAGCTTTATTTATATATATCTACATATTAGCAATGTTAAGGTTTGTAGGAAGAATAACATTTCAAATGTTTAGTAGCCAGCTGATGGTGGTGTGCACCTCTAATCCTAGTACTCAGTGAGGCAGAGGCAGGCAGATCTCTGTGAGTTTGAGGCTAGCCTGGTCTACAGAGCTAATTCCAGGACAGATAGGGCTGTTACACAGAAAAACCTTGTATCAAAAAAAAATGCTTAGCATATGTGTATTTGTTTTCCATACTACTATGTATTTTAACAAATGATTGTGAGACAGAAATTTATGGATGTTAAGAGAGATTATCACTTATCACAAGAGAAATTGTAAGCTGTATTAGGCAAGACTGAGTTGAAATTCCACCTCTCACTGAAGATGTATACAGTGGCTGTGGGACAATAGTCTGTACCCTGTCACTTATATTTTAAATAAACACTGACTGGCCAGTATCCAGGCAGGAAGTATAGGTGGGGTGACTAGGCAGGAAGTAGAAGTGGGGCAATGAGAATTCTGGGAAGAGGGAAACACAGTCTGGAGTCATGACCCAGATGCAGAGGACACAAGATGTGACTGCCTCACTGAAAAAGGTACCAAGTCACGTGGCTAACTCAGAAAAGAATTATGGGCTAATGTAACTTATAAGAATTAGTTAATAAGATGTCTCTGCTAATGGGCCAATCAGTTTATAACTAATGTAGACCTCTGTGTGGTTCTTTGGGACTTAATGGCTGCAGGACTGGGTGGGACAGAAACTTCTGTCAAGAGAATGGTGCTCAGTCAACAAATGGTGCCCAATTTGTGGAAACTGTATACACATAAAGCCTGAGAGAGGTTGGGAAGTAATTCTAGACAGAAAAGAATAGAATTAAGCACAGCTTATTGATAGCAGCATTTTCTAAGGTGGGCTCTGTTTGCTAGAGACAAATGTGTCTCATTTTAGAGAGGCTTCCTGACTCAGCTTTGGCTGCAAAAACTTTGTAGTCTTTTGAAGAAGCTCTGTCACAAAACACTTAAGTGTTGTTTATAAATAGACTACAGCATGCTTCTTGGTGGCAGCATGGACCTTGAAACGCCATACAGTTGTGGCAATAAACATGGCTCTGGCCAGTAACTCCACCATGAAGCTAGATTCTCAGAAAGCTAAGAAATGGGGTGGATCTAGCAGTCAAAGCCACAGCTTTAATACTAGCCATTTTGCTTAGCAAATTAAAGACTCATGTGGTCAGAAAAAGAGAGATAAATGGTAAAGGGAGATTCAAAGGTGAAGAAAACCTCTTAAGGGTTTACAGTGTGTTAAAAATATATGTAGGCTTGGGAGGGAAAAGAAAAAAAGAATAAAGTCCTTAAAATAAAAAAAGAGAGTATTTGGATATAGTGGCACACACCTTTAATCCCAACACTTGGGAGATAGAGGCAGGCAGACCTCTATGAGTTCAAGGTGTGGTGGCACACGCCTTTAATCCCAACACTTGGGAGACAGAGGCAGGCAGACCTCTGTGAGTTCAAGGTGTGGTGGCACACACCTTTAATCCCAACACTTGGGAGGCAGAGGCAGGTGGATTTCTCTGAGTTCAAGGACAGCCTGGTTTACAGAGTGAGTTCCAGGACAAAGATACACAGAGAAATCCTGTCTCAACAAGCCAAAAATTAAAAATAAAAATAAAAGAAATAGAGTTTAAAATAAAGCCATGTAATGATGGAAAACACACAGAGAATCTGGATACTGTATGTTATTATGTTCTCTTTGAATTGTTTGAATGTTGAGGAAGTAGCAACAGCTGCTAAAAGATATTTGTTTATAAACGCTGCTGAATTAATACAACATAGGTATTTTGAAAATACCTTTCTTCAAAATTGAAGTCAAAAGGCATGTTACTTTGGAGAAGAGGTTTTGCTTTTGTTTCCACAGGAAATGAGAGGCTATGGATTCATTCTGAGCTAAGAAAAATCAGGTTTGATCAAGGAAGACCACCTGAGAAATCTCCAGTAGGAACAGATGGCCCAGATGTCTGAGTTCTACATCCAGAACAGATTCAAGACTGCTGACTGAGGTGATCAAGCCTCACAGAATATTCCAGTCATGACTTGCTCATAATTCTAAATTTTCTTTAGATCCCTATAAGATTATCAAGTGTATGCAAGTGAAGGTGTATGCATATCTTGCAGGCAGAAGTTCTCTACATTAGGCCTGTATGGGTTCTTTATAATCTATCAACTAGTGATACTCTAGACTTCTAGGGCTTTATGGACTCTACAAATAATGTCTGTTTCTTCCTTGTGAAGGGTACATTTCAGCAGTTTCATGAGTGTGAAATTTGTGACTGATGCAAACATTGACTCTAAACTCTCTGTGTTTCCCCCATGAGGTTTGGACAACGAAAAAGAGTTGTTGGTGAATGAATAGAACACGAGCTGGCTGCACCTGTCTCTGTCATTGCAAAAGTTTCTCAATAAGCTGAGACCTGAGCAAGCTCCTAAGGAAAGAGCAGGCCTTCAATTCATACTTTTTGGAAGAACAAATGTGTCCAGAGAAAAAAGTCAAAATTGTGTGTGTGTGTGTGTGTGTGTGTGTGTGTGTGCTCCCGCGCATGTGTGTGCCCCTGTGTTCTGAGAAACAAAGGGAGGCAGAGACCCTAGAAGGGGTTCTTTGAGTGGTTGTTTTAGGGGAAAAAAACCTATTGAAAGAGTTACTGTTTTCCTTTGGAAGAATAAATCTCCACTTTTAGTGAAATAAGCACCCAGCATGTATTTGGCAATGCAACTTTTAATATTCACATGGGGTGTGGTTACAAGAAACTGTATCTGATGATTGATAAAAGGCAGAAGAAAGTAGTGAAACCTATTGTGAATACAATGTTATCTGGAATTAAAGATGGAGGTCTGCCTAATCAAACTTGACAATGGAGATAAATAGCAACACTTTGTGTTTTCTTCCTCAGGGGGACGAAGAGAGGCAGCTGAAGAACTTAGGAAGTGCCTCAGTTGAGAATGGATTCAGCATAGCTTCAACATGGAAGCAGAGAGAAGGTTGGCTGCTCTGAGGCATCTAATGTGTCTTTGTCAGTATGATGGTTGACTGACGGATGCTGTTTGGATTCTGTCCCTCAGAGACCATTTCCACTGATCTCAGATTCAGCTCCTAATGCCCACATCACTTAAAAGTGACGCTTTTATCAAAAGGTTGCCAGGATAGCAATGCTCATTAAATAAAAAAATATCCCAGCACATGCTACCTACAGTTCACTAGATATAACACTCAAACCAAGTTATAACTGTGCTCTAAACCTTCTTTATTTCTTACCCTGACCCCTTTCAAGATGCCTCATCTGTAAAATTATTTTGAAAGGAAATGGGAATTTCCTAAGGATGTTCCCACTTGATAAGATTAAAAAATATAATTATGAAGCTGATGCTCAGTCCCATGGAAATTAAGTCACTTCTAATTAAATAAGCATCCCTCTGTCCTAACAGTGGCCATTGAAAAGGGGAAATCAAACAGGCAAAAGTCACATCAACAGTTTGTGGTCAATAAACTTTTCAGCTGCATAACACAGACTTTTGATTAATGTGGCTATTGTATGGCTTATGATGAGATGCACTTGGTGTTGCTATGTAATAGGAAAGAAACTATTCTATTACCATGAGTTAGGTTGGATGGCATACAGACCTGAGGTGTACCACAGTCCATCTCCTTCTACATCCTTGACCTTAAAAGAGACAGCCTGAGTTCTGTTTATTACATAGGACATGATGACAATGATAACAAAAGAATCTAGGATTTTGGGGGGGGGATCAAAACGATAATACTTGTCAAATGCATAGTACAGCGTCACCACCCTCCATATACACATACATGTATATATAGGGAAATACATATACTTATACATACATATTTATGTATGTACAGTTTATTTATATACACATGCATATGGAGAGTGTTTCCCAGGGATGTATCTTAAGTGCTAGCTTTTGTTTCATTCATTTACCAACACTGGAATTTTTGTGGGAAAGGGTTAAATGTTATGAATGGCTTCTGAAAGAATTAGAAATATTTTTAAAAACCATTTTCAGAAGCAGTTTTGTTGTCAGCAAATCACAGCATTATCTTCTTGGCAGTTTCACTTGCCTTACTTTGTGAACTGAAGAATTTCAGATGCCACTGGAAACAGAGGCATGTAGTTTCCTGGAAGTATTAATGCAGTTTTAAAGAAAAAGTATAAAAACGTTCCTGAAATCTACTTAGGAAAGTGATGGAAATAGTTTTAAATGGAAACAATACCTGTTTTCTTTCCAAACTTATTTTTCTTAATTTATTTCTAATGTTAGCTTTAATTTTGACATCTGAGAAGTTTTATATTGGATTTGACTCTATCGTTACTCATGAACGGGGCAAATAAGAATTTTGCGTAATTGCTTTTGCCTCTTCCTGAGGTGTAAAAGGGGAAAAGACCCATCACTGAAAATTTGAAAAACCCTGGGGTATCAAGAAACATATCCAAGTAAACAGATATAATATCACCACCGAGAGCAATGCTGTAGTGTTCTAACATTTGAAATGTCTCTGTGCAAAATTATGATAAGGAAGGGAACATTATCTTTAATTTGATTTACTCTTCCATCAGGCTTTTCTATGTTTGGTCTACAAGTACAAAGAAGTATAAAAATATGCAATCTTCGTAGGGAAGTAATATCCCTTAAGGATCATAATTATTAAAATATAATTGTTTATCATGAAAAAAGACATTTCAGGTTCAGAGTGAAGGAAATTCATCAGAAAACAAAAAGGTTACACAAAATTCATAGGGTTAACTCTTGCTTTCCTGTACCCCAAACTAGGACAAGTAGAGGACATAACCCCATATACATCAGAAAGGCTGTGAGAGAAAAGAAATGGACTAAAATATTAAAGGGTTGTCTTGTTTCTGATGGCCAAATTCCGTCCTGTGCGTGGCGTGTTAGACACTAATGACATACGGTTTCTCACTGACAGATTAACAGCGTCAATCCGGCCTCTCTGTACTGATCCTACATGCCACTGACAAGGGCAGCCCACACTTAATGACCTCCACTGCTGAAGGATGGGAATGAAAAATGGCTGAAAGGACAAATAAATCTTTAAAGTTTCCTGAAACAAGTGTGCTGAAAGTGATTCGTTTGAGGGATCACAAGTGGAAGCCCATGCCCAGCAGTGGCCCCTGCCCGCCTGTTCTTATCAAAGTCTGGCTCCTTCTATCCTGTATCAAAAGTTGCTTTAATTTGATCAAAGAAATGAAGAGAATGTTCTTACTACAAAAACAGGATGCTAAGTATCTGAGGGCTTCTGTTGCTGCAATAAAACATCATGAAAAAAGCAACATGGAGAGAAACAAGCTCTTTTCCTCTTACAGCTAAGGTTCATCACCCAGGGAAATCAGGGCAAGAACTCAAGCAAGGCAGGAACCTGGAGGCAGGAACTGAAGCAGAAACCATGGAAGAGTACTGCTTTCTGGATTTATGCTCATGGCTTGTTCCCTTAGTTTCTTATAGCACCCTGGCCACCATTCCAGGGGTGGCACCACTCAAGGTGATTTGGTCCTTCTCATATCAATCATTAATTTAAAGATGCACCACAGGCTTGCCCAATGGCCAATCTGGAGGAGACATTTTTTTGGTTGGGGTTTCCTCTTCCAAAATGATTCTAGCTTGTGTTAATCTGGCAGAAGCCTAGCCAGCACACTCTTTTCTCTGCCACCCACCACTGTCTAAGTGCCCATACACTTTGCACTTTGATTAAGGAAAGACAAACAATATTAAACTATTGCGTTCTTCTTCCCAGGGACTAACGTCTAACATACTTGATACAAATAGCAATGTAAAAATGCATGAAAGGATTGAAAAATACTCTATCTACACAGAAAGATCTAATTTTGCAGTATGCTTTGCGAACATTAGGACATGGTCAGATGGTTGTGTTTTCAAATCTTTTCCAAACCCACATTTCTTTATCTGCCACCATTAACTACTATTTCAACACAAATTTGTAAAGGGGATAATAAAACCCTTGAAAAGAGGGTCTTCTAAAGAGCATATTTCTAAAATGTCCTTCTAAAGTACCCCCTTCTAAAGAACAACAAAGACATCCACATAAAACAAAATGCACTGACTCTGATAAAAGCAAAATGGGGAACAGCCTTAAACTCATTAGCACAGGAGACAAATTATTTAATAGAACACCAGCAGCACTGGCACTAAGGACCACAATTAACAAATACGACCTTATAAAATAGAAAAGTTTCTGTAAGTCAAAAGACACCATCAATTGAACAAATCTACAGTCTACAGAATAGAAAGAGATTTTTACCAACTTGAGATCCAATAGCTGTCTCCTATTCAAAATATCTAAGAACTCAAGAAGCTAGATATGAAAAAAAACAAATAATACAATTAAAATGGAGTACAGATCTAAACAGAGAATTTTCAACAGAGGAATCACAAGTGGCTGAGAAACAAAAAAATGCTCAACATCCTTAGCCACAAAGGAAATGCAAATCATAATTACTTTGAGATTCTATCTTATACCTGTCAGAATGGCTAAGATCAAAAACACAAGTGATAGCTTATGCTGGTGAGGATGTGGAGCAAGGGGAACTCTCCTTCACTGCTGGTGGGAGTGCAAACTTTTACATCCATTATGGAAATCAATATGGGAATCATCTACCTCAATAGCCAGCTATACTGCTCTTGAGCATATACCTAAAAGATGCTCAATCACTCCTCAAAGACACTTGCTCAACTATGCCCATTGCAGCTTTATGCATAATAGCCAGAAATGGGAACCAACGTAGATGTCCCTCCATTGAAAAATGGATAAAGAAAATGTGCTACATTTCCACAATGGAGTATTGCTTACCTGTTAGAAAATTACACCATTAAATTTCAGGCAAATGGATGCAATTAGAAAAAAATTCATTCTGAGTAAGGTAAGCCAAACCCAGAAGGACAAATACAGCATGTATTCACTTATATGCAGCTATTAGTTGTTAAGTAAATCACAATAAGCTACAATCCACAGACCCAGAAGGATTAGGTAAAGAGGAGGGCTTTAGCAGGAACACATGGCCTTCCCTTGGAAGGGAAAATAGAATAAATTTTGCAGATAGACTGGGGACAGGTTGGGACAGGAATAAGGAGGATCTGGTTGGTTGGGGGAAAAGATGGAGGGAGAGAGTGCAAGGTTAGACAGCTGGAATTGAGGATCATTGGCGGGGGGTGATATGGAAACCTAGTGCAGTGGAGACTTCTTGGAATATATGAGGGTGATCCTAGTGAGGACTCTTAGTAATAGAGGATAGAGTCTGAACTGGCTATCTTTTAGAGTCAGGTAAGACTTCTGGTAGTCTGAATGGATTGCATTTAGTTGAGTTGTTGACTGAGGAGGGTTCCATGACAATCCCCAAACAAACAAGGTTGATGCTAGGACACAGCTCTCTGAAAGCTGACAGTGGAATCCATTTCTCAGGACAACATCCACACAGCTCATTGAACTTAGAGAAGTTGAGCTGGTGCCTGCTTCTAGTCTCTTTGGCACAAAAATGTGCTTTGCAGGCAACAAAAACAGAAACCTGGACACCAACCCAGCAACAAAACCCTCAACCTACGATCTTTCTTATTTGACAGATGTGCTGCGGGCAATAGTGGCACCAGCTTGTGGGAGTGGCCAACCAATGTTGAGTTTAACTTGAGGTCCACACCATCAGAGGGAGCCCTATATTGCCAGGAATTGGAGACTGGATAGCCCAGAGACCTTGGGTAGAACCGAAAAACAATAGAAAAAATCAATGCTAATACTAATAATACTGATGATAATCTACTATACTTATACATTGGTACCTTGTCTAGTCATTGTCAGAGAGGAGGAAAAGGATTTGTCTGTTCTTGGGACTCTTTCCCTCCTATTAAGTTGCCTTGTCCAGTCTTTAGATGAGGGCGTCTACCTTGTTTGAACAATATTTTCTTTTGTCCTCGTTGGCTACTGTCTCTTACAGGTTTTCTCTTTTCTGCTGAGGAAACAGAAGGGAAGTGGATCTGGGGGAGATGGGAGATGCAGGGGTGGGGGTGGGGAGCTGGAAAGAGTGGAGGGAGGGGAAACTGCACTTGAAATGTATTGTAGGAGAGAAGAATATATTTTCAATAATAGACAAGAAACAAAGGATAAAACAAGGTGGGAGACAAAGCAAAAAATAAGGATAAGGTGAAAAAACAGAGTAGGGGGACATAGGAGTTGTAGGATTAGGGGTTGGTGAGAGTTTTACTTCTATTTCAGTTTGACTGTTTCTTCTGAATTTTACTCATGACTATTGAAGCTGAACAACTCTTTATGTACTTACTTACCATAAATATATTTAATATCAGAAATGCCGATTAAAGTCCTTTGTTTTTTAGTTTAAAAAGAGCATCTTTCTAAAGTGGTCCTTTTAAAGAACTTCCTTCTACAGAACATTTTTCTAAAGGCATTGTGGTAGTTTGAATAGGAATGGCCCCCATAAACTCAGATGTTTGACTGCTTGGCCACTAGGGAGGGCACTATTAGGCTGGTGGAGTAGATGTAGCCTTGTTGAAGTGTGTCACTGTGGAAGAAGGTTTTGGGAATATCAAATGCTCAAGCTATGCTCAGTGTGGGACACAGTTCACTTCCTGATATCTGTTAATCAAGATGCAGAGCTCTCAGCGTGTCTGCCCACACACTGCCATGCTTCTTGCCCTGACAATAATAGACTAAACCTCTGAAACTGTAAGCCAACCCTGATCAAATGTTTTTCTTTGTAAGAGTTGTCATGGTCATTGTGTCTCTTCACAGCAATAGAAACCTAAATTAAGACAAAAGTCCTCCCCAAAGATGTTCTCTTTCAACCATCCCTCTTGATCCTCTTGACTATGCTTCTTTCTTTTCTCTCTTTCTTTTTTTTTTTCCATGACAGGATTTCTCTGTGAAACAGTTCTGGCTGTTCTGGACTCACTCTGTGAAGCACAACTAAATGAAGCATGATTAATAAAAACTCAAGGTCAGATATTGGGGTTCAACCTGAAGATCTGAAAAGCAAAACAACCAGCCATGGCTCTTACCTTGACCTCAGTCCGAAAATGGCGATCTTGCCTCCAGGAATATCAGAATGAGACTGTGTGTTGAGAGTTGTTTCCTCCCATTTTATAATATTCTCTAGGGCTGGGATTAAAGGCATGCACAGCCCGGTTTCTATGGCAACTAGTATGGCTACTGGGATTAAAGGTGCGTATCATTATGGCTATTGCAATTAAAGCTGTGTGTTACCATAACCTGGTCTATAAGGCTGACCAGTGGGACTGTTTTACTCTCAGATCTTCAGACAGTCTTTATTTATTAAAATACAATTGAAATGCCACTACAACTCTGTAGATGAGATGGGCCTTGAACTCACAGACATCTGCCTGACTCTGCCTCCCAAGTACTGGGATTAAAGGTGTGTACCACCACTGCCAGGCTTTGAACATACTTCTAAAGAGGTTTTTTCTAAATAGTATTCTTTGTCTCAGGACACACAGAAGCTTTAACAACCATCTGATCAGATGCATGAGAAACAAGAACATTCACAACAGCAAACAAATGACAGCAACATAGCTTCCTTTTGTTTTAAAAATGATTTACTATGATTTCTCTTATTTTATTCATAATATATTGTCTTGTGAAGTAATTTTAATTTATAGTTGAGAAAACTGAGATTCAAAAGAGTAAATAACTTTCAAGGGATCATTTCCATACTGTTCAATGAAATTTTTACTCCAGACCTAGGCTTTTGCCTTCCTAACGATTCTGTAATAGAGATAAGTGTAGAATTGAACTTCTAAATCACAGCTCATAGCACACCAGTATGGGTAATGTCAATAGGAGAAAAGACGCATTAACTCTGATCTTTAAGGCTAAGTCAGTTGTTAGATAATAACCATTATTTTAATTTCTGAAAATTGAATTCTGAGGAGAAAGGTTCAAAGGGAAACCATCTTATATTGTGTCTAAGTCTCTGGGGAGAAAGTGGCTATATTGTGGCACCCCGTAGTGCAGCTTTCTTCCCCTTTTCATGTCATGGACGATCTTTCCTTCTTTTTATTCATATGTTTTTACCGTTTTCCTTTTACCACAACAGAGAACTTTACACACAAAGGTAGAATTTCCTGCCATTTCCAGTAACAGGGGTGGGGCGGGGAGATTCAGTAGTAACTGCAAATGTCTAAAGGATCTTCACACTGAGCAAAATAATAAAAACCTGAATTTGGGGCATATATATCAAAAAGAAAATTTAGAGACCCATTGTACAAAGTCATATACAGTTAGAATTAAAACCCTAACTATACAATAGCAAATGTATATCTGCAAACTGAGAAATTAATTATGATTTATGGTAACAATAACTAAATGCAAATAAATATTGCAAAAGGATAACAAACTAAGAATTTTTGGGTCTTAAATATCTTTCAAAATTCAATTCCTAACATTGATATTATTTAATTATGTAATTTCACATCACTATTACTATAATACAATAAAACTTAAGAAAAAGAAATCATACCATTTTTATGCTATAATAAGTAGTCTCCTGTTGACGGCCCCCCACTGACTATGCTTACTCTTTGGACTGCTCACTTAAGGTATTTCATTTAAAAAATAAACATCAATACCTTTTTCTTGTCATAGACTGAAAAATTGAGTGACAGCAGTCTGTCATAGCCATTGAAGAAGGCGTCCTTCTCCTTCAACAAAATCACCTGCATGCTTTGATACTCTTTGGCCAAACGCAAGTTTTCTGCCAGTGACTCTTCATGAAGTTTCTAGAAGAAAAAAAAATACATGAATGTGTATATATAATTAAAATCATTCGAAATTGTTACAACTTTTGTATTTTTTTAATACTCAAAATACTCTAACACATAAAATAGAAAAATCCAAAATCATAAATAAAATGTCTGTTTTGATATCAACATGCTTCTAGGATATGCCCAGTTTCTTCTGGGTGCTTGGATTTGGGTTTATTTCCTTTTGCTTCATTTAGAAAGAGTGATGTGTGATTTGCCTGTGTGTGTGTCTGCCTTTTGTTGACCCTGGGCTCACATGGGTAGATACTTGTGTCTATAGAATTTGGGTGTTGACACTCAGAGAAAACATTAAAAAATGGGAGACAAGAGGACTGGTGATGTCCCAGTTTGTGAAGTATTTACCACATAAACAGGGGACCCCATGTTCCATCCTAAGAATCCAGGTTGAAAGCCAGGCTTGGCGGTAACCAGTTACAATCCCATTACTGAGGGGGCAAAGACAGGAGGATCTTGGGCCTTGTAGCTTAGACTGAGCAGCAGGGAGCCCTAGCTCCAGTGAGAGAACCTATTTCCCATAGAGACAGCTGACCTAAGGTCATTGGAGCTCATAGACTCTGGACCAATACTTTGGGAGCCTGCATTCGGACCATCCTACGCCCTCTGCAAATTTGTGAGAGTTCTGTAGCTTGGTCTCTTTGTGGGGCTCCTAGTGGTGAGATCACAACCTGTCCCTGGTGCTCAGCTGACTTTTAGGAACCTGCCCCCGCCCATGCTGGATTACCTTGCCGAGCCTTGATGGAGAGGAAGGAGCTCCATCCTGCCTCAATTTGATGTGCTATGCTTTTTTCAAGCCCACAGGAGGCCTGCCCCTTTCTGAATGGAGACAATATGGGGAGGTGGGTAGACGGGAAACTGGAGGAAAGAAGGGAGTGGATACTGTGGTTGGTATGTAAAATAAATGAAAAAAGTTAATTAAATAAAACAAAAAGCATTAAGAACAAGAAGAAAGAAAGAAGGAAGGAAAGAAGGAAGGAAGGAAGGAAAGAAAGAAAGAAAGAAAGAAAGAAAGAAAGAAAGAAAAGGTGAGAGAAAGAAGAGGAAGAGAGACAGAGAGAGAGAGAAAGAGAAGACTCCAGAGGAACCACACCTGTGGTTGTCTTCCGACCTCTACACATGCACTACAGCATGGGCATTTGCACATGCACACACATGGAGAAAATAAGTAAAATGTAATAAAAACTAAAAGAAGTTTGCTCTAGATGCTTCAAAAACTATAATTTACTAACATACTTTAATATTTTCAAATCTAATCATTCTTTTGGTGTGAATCCATCCTGAATTAAAATGCTTTAATGTATAACTCACCTTGCTGATAATGTTTTGAGACCCATAAAGAAATTAACTATGATGATTAAACTACCAGATATAAAAATAACGAGAGTAAAGTAATTAAAGCATTCTTCTGTGAAAGGCACTATCCCATCAAGCCGTTGGTTTTGTTGTTAGAAATCAAACGTGGTACAAAAATATGAACAGGAAATGTAATTCAGCAGAAAATTGCCTGTACAAATATTTCTGTATTTATACAGTACAGATTTATTAAGGCCAACAGACATATTTCTCATGGAGGCCTGATCTCCCTATTGATCCTAAATGATGAACACCATGCCACAAGTGCTCTTCAGGAAGCAAAAATGATGAAGTGAGATCCATCTCACATGTCCTTGTACTCATTCTAGTGCAATTATTCAAAATATTGTGAAGTTGTATCTTGTAAACCTACCTAAGTTCACATACAATTATGTTTTCTGAGGAGGACAAAGTTTGTGACTATTTTCATTTGGTGTAGTCACTTTTTAAATGATACTTTTTGATACCTAAACATTCATTAAAATCTAACTCTCAGTTGAGTTGAAGCCCTGGTAAATATTCTGCTGCTGTCAAGATAAGGATCATTTTGAGGGTTTTTGATTGTTTATTTGCTTGTCTGATTCATTAAACATAAAAATATTTTGAAAATTACCTTTGAAGTTACATGATTGTGTGTATGTGTGCGTTCAGTTACATGCATGCAATTGCATGATTGTGTAGTTTAGAGGACAATGTTGATATGAAACTTTGTGGGTTGAACATTGGCTTACAATATTAAGTAACTCATTCATTCTTTCTCTTGTTTATTTTCTCATTCAATTATCTACTCAGGACTTTTTATTTAGTTACTCGGACTTGATATTATGCCTCAAGGATTTTGCAGTATTGTAGAAAATTTTTATTAACAAATTACACAAATACATAATTGGTTTGCAATATTCTACATGTTTTATATTTTTGATTTACATATATATTAAATTTGTCCAAAATAATATTTTTAATACTGTACTTATTGTTATTTATTTGGGTCTCATTATTAAGAATGATTGGAATGATGAACATTGGGAGTATATCTTGATAAAGAGCAAACTTGTGAATGCATGCTAATAGTTTTCATAATTTAATATGTAAACATTTAGCATAATAAGTTATCTAAAATCAGTTGTTAATATTTGATAATTAGGAGCTATGACAATTTTTCCCAGTGTTTTATTAAGAAATTAAATATATGAATAAGGGGCTGAACAGTAGTTACTTTGTAAGTTTCATGAGTGCTGAGACTATTAACTTGTTCAGTCCAAAGGTAGGTTTCTCTGAAAATGAAAAACCTTGGTATGTGAACAGGAGCTACAGAGACAGGTTTTACCCACAGAATACAAAAGATGGAACAGAAAACCTCAGGTACTGGAGATATGAGAGATGAAATAGATACACTGGTCAAAGAAAACACTAAATCTAAAATGTTCCTGACAAAACTTCCAGGAAATTGGGATGCCATGAAAGACCAAACCTAAGAATACAAGGAAGAGAAGAAAGAGAAGAAACCCAGCTCAAAGATGCAGAAAATGTTTTCAACCTAATCAGAGAAGAAAGATTTTCTAACCTAAAGAAGGAGATGCCTATAAAGGTACAAGAAGCATACAGAACACCAAATAGATTCAAGGTAAAAAGAAAGTCCTGTTGCTCTATAGCAACCAAAACACTAGATATGCAAAACAAAGAAAAATACTAAAAGCTGCAAGGGAAGAGTGAGTGCATATCAAGGCAGACCTACTAGAATTGCACCTGACTTCTAGTTAAGACTCTAAAAGTCAGAAGGGACTAGACAGATGCCCTGCAGACTCTAAGAGACCACAGAGGCCAGCCCAGACTACTATATCCAGCAAAACTTTCATTTACAATAGATGGAAAAATGATAAATTCAATTTTAAACAATATCTATCTACAAACCCAGACTTACAGAAGGTACTACAGAAGTTTTTGGATAAAAAAAACTCCAATCCAAAGAGATTAACTACACCCATGAAAACAGAGGAAATAAATAACTCCACACCAGTAAAACCAAAAGAAAGGAAACAGACCACATACATACACACACACAGACACACATACACGCCAATACTGCAACCCAACACCACCACCACCACCACCACCACCACCACCACCAAAATAACAGTAAGTAATAATGATTTGTTATTGATATCTCTAAATAACAGTGGAATCAACTACCTAATGAAAAGATACAGACTAACAGAACAGATGTGAGAACAGGATCCACCTTTCTGCTGCAAACAAGAAATACACCTCAGTGTCAAAAACAGATATTACCTCAGAGTAAATGGTTGGAAAAAGATTTTTGAGGCAAATAGACCTATGAAGCAAGCTGTTGTAGCCATTCTAATATCTAACAAAATAGACTTCAAATTAAAATTAATCAAAAAAGATGGAGGAGAAGGGCATTTCATATTCATCAAAGGAAACATCCAACATAAAATTTTTCAATTCTTAACATCTATTCCCCAAATGCAAGAGTATTCACATTCATAAAAGAAGTATTAAGCTTAAAACACACAACAACCCTTACATATTGATAGTGGGAGACTTCAATACCCAACTCTCAGCAATAGACAGGTCATCTAGACAGAATGTAAACAAAGAAATATTAGAGCTAACAGATGTTATAAACCAAATGGACCTAACAGATATCTACAGATTATTTCACTCAAATACAAAAGAATACACCTTTCGATCACATGCTCGTTCAGTCCCAGTCCAGCTGGCCTTGGTGAGCTCCCACTAGATCAGGCACACCATCTCAATGGGTGGACGAATCCCTTGCGGTTCTGACTTCTGTGTTCATCTTCTCCCTCCTTCTGCTCTTCAACTGGGCCTTGGGAGCTCAAATAACTGACAATGGGGACTGACTGAGAAGCCAATGATAATGGCACTGGGATTTGATTCTACTGCATGTACTGGCTTTTTGGGATCCTAGTCAGTTGGGATTCACACCTTCCTAGGCCTGAATGGAGACGAGAGGGCCTTGGGCTTCCCACAGGGCAGGGTAACCTGCCCTCTCTTAGGACTGGAGGGGAAAAGGGGAGGGGG
>PVIU01001905.1:0-94223 GCA_004026605.1 Ondatra zibethicus | reverse complement strand
GGCCTGCAAAAATGGGAAAATATCTTTACCAACCCCACATCTCACAGAGGACTAATCTCTAAAATATATAAATAATTCAAGAAACCAGACATAAAAAACCTGTAATCCAGGTGCAGATCTAAACAGAGAATTATCAACAGAAGAATCTCAAATAGCTAAGAGTTCAACATCCTTAGCCATCAGGAAAATGCAAATCAAAACGACATTGAGATTACATCATTCTATCATCAGAATGGCTAAGAAAAACCACTAATGACAGCTTGTGCTAGAGAGGATGTGGAGCACTCCTCCAGTGCTGGTGGGAGTGCAAACTTGTACTCTTTGGAAATCAATATGGTAGTTTCTCAGAAAATTGGGAGTGGATCTACCTCAAGACCCAACTACACCATTCTTGGATATATACCCAAAGGATGCTCAATAATTCCACAAGAACACTTGCTCAACTATGTTCACAGCAGCATTATTCCTAATAGCCAGAAACTGGAAACAACTAGATACTCCTCAAGGGAAGAAGGATGAAGAGAATGTGGTACATTTTCACAGTGGAGTATTACTCACCTGTTAAAAAGAATGGCATTAGAGAAAATTGAAAGCAAGTGGATGGAACTAGAAAACAATGATCCTGAATGAGGTAACCCAGACCCAGAAAGACAAACATGTCACATACTCACTCACAAGTGGATATTAGCTGTAAAGTAAAGGATAACCATGCTGCAATTCACAGTTCCAGAGAGGCTAGGTAATAAGGATGGCCTGTTGTGGGATGAGATGCATGGATTTCCCTGGGAAAGGGAAATAGAAGAGATCTCCTGGGTAGACTTGGGGCCAGCAAGAATGGGAACATGAGGGATTGGTTGAGGGGTGGTGGTATATGGAGGTGGAGAGTAATGAAAGAGACATCTTGATGAGGGCATTTTTGGGTCAGGTAGAAATCTGGCGCAAGGGAAACTCCCATGGATCTACCAGGATGACCCCAGCTAAGAATCCTAGCAATAGTAGATAGGTCACCTGAACTGGTCATCTCCTCTAATCAGATTGGTAAGTACTCCAATTGCCATTAGAGACCTTTCATTCAGTGAAACAGATACAAACATCCACAGCTAAACACTTGGCTGAGCTCCAAGAATCCTGATCAAGAGGGAGGGAGGATTGTAAAAGTCAGAGGGATCAAGATCATCACAAGTGAACCCACAGAAACAGCTAACCTGGGTTCATAGGAGCTCACAGACTGGAAGGAAAGTTAGGGAGCCTGCACGGGATTGATATAGGCCCTCTACATATGACAGCTGTGTAGCTTGATGTAACTGTGGGACTCCTAGTGATGGAAGCAGTGCTTGTGCCTGACACTTTGCTCAAATAAACAATTTAAACAGACCTATAACCATCCCACAAAAAGGAGTTATCAAGTCTCTCAAAAAGCACAGAGCCAGAAAGTTTTAGCTCATAATTCTATCAGACTTTCAAAGAAACATTAAAGCCAATACTTCTCAAATTAGTCTACAAAATAGAAAGAGAAAGAACATTGCTAAATTCATTTTATGAGCTCACAATTCCCCTGATACTCAAACCACACAAAGGTTCAGCAAAGAAAGCAAATTGCAGAGTAATTTCCCTTATGTATATAGATAAAAAAATAAAAAATACAAACTAATTCCAAGAACACATCAAAAAGATCATCCACCATGATTAAGTAGGTTTCATCCCAGAGATGTAGAAACAGTACAACATAATAAAATCCATCAATGTAATCTACCATACAAAAAACTAAAGGAAAAAAAATCACATGATTATATCATGAGATGCCATTTTTTTTGACAAAATCAAGCACCCCTGCATGATAAAAGTCTTGGAGAGATTAGGAATACAAGAGACATAAACAAACACAATAAAGGCAATTACAGCAAACCTATAGCCAATATTAAATAAATGGAGAGAAACTCAAAGCAATTCCACTAATATCATAAAGAAGACAGGATATCCACTCACTCCATATCTATTCAATACAGTACTTGAAGTTCTAGCTAGAACAATAAGACAACTGAAGGCGATCAAGGGTAAACAAATTGGAAAAGAAGCCAATGAGTCATTATTTGTAGATGATATGATAGTATACATCAGCAACCCTGAAATCTCTGTTAGGGAACTCCTACAGCTGATAAATACTTTTAGCAAAGTGTCTGAATACAAAATTAATTCAAAAAATATCTGTAGCTCTTCTAGATACAGATGACAAACAGATTGAAAGAGAAATCAGGAAAACAACATTCTTCACAATTGTCCCAAATAATATAACGTACCCTGGTGAAACTCTAACCAAGCAAGTGAAAGATCTGTATGACAAAACTTCAAGTCTCTGAAGAAAGGAATTGAAAAGATCTCCCAGGTTCATGAATTAGGAGGATTAACATGGTCAAAAAGGCCATCCCACCAAAAGCAGTCTACAGATTCAGTTCAATCCCTGTCAAAATTCCAAAACAGTTCTTTACAGAACTTGAAAGGACAATACTCAATTTCATATGGAAAAACAAAAACCCCAGGAGAGCTGAAATAATCCTTTACAAAAAAGGACCTCTGGAGGTATCACCATCCCTTATTTCAAGTTGTATTACAGAGCTACAGTAATAAAAATGGCATTTGTATTGGCATATAAACAGACAGGTTGTTCAATGGAATCAAATCAAAGACCCAGAAGTAAACTCACACCTCCATGGAGGCATGATTTTTGACAAAGAAGCCAGACAAACACAATGGATAAAGAAAGCATTTTCCACAAATGCTGTTAGTCTAACTGAAGTTCTGCATGTAGAAGACTGCAAATAGATCAATATTTATCACCCTACACAAAACTCAAGTCAGGGCAGATCAAAGACCTCAACATAAAGCCAGGCACACTGAACCTGATAGAGGAGAAAGTGGGGACAAGCCTTGAATGTATTGGCACAGGAGACAACTTCCCGAACAGAATGAGAAAAGATTTTATTTTTACCAATACTACATCTGATATATGGCTAATAGCCAAAATATATAAGGAACTAAAGAAACTATAAATCAACAAACCAAATGTTCTAATTCAAAAATGGGGTATGGGTTCTTAACAGAAGCTTCTCCATAAAAAAAATGTCAAATGGATAAAAACCACCAAAAGAAATTTTCAAGATCCTTAGCCATCAGGGAAATGTAAAACAAAACTATTTTGAGATTCCATGTTACACCTGTCAGAATGGCTAAAATCAATAACACAAGTGGCAGCTCATGCTGGTGAGGATGTGGAGGAATGGGAACTCCTCTGTTGCTGGTGTGAGTGCAAACTTGTACAGCTACATTGGAAATCAATATGGTGGTTCCTCATAAAATTGAGAATCGATACACTTCAAACTTAGCTATACCATTATTTGGCATATACCCAAAGGACACTTCAACTTACCACAAGGACATCTGCTCAACAATGTTCATAGAGTCAGAAACTAGAAACAGCCTAGATTCCCCCAATCATTACAAAAAATGTGGTATATTTACACAATGGGGTGCTACTCAGCTTTTAAAAAATAACAATGAAATTTGCAGGTTACTGGATCGAACTGAAAAAAAATTATCCTTAGTGAGGTAACACAGATGCAGAAAGACGAACATGTTTCTGTGTACTTACTTATAACTGGATATTAGCTGTTAAGTAAAGGATAACCACTTCACAATCCACAAACCCAGAGAGGCTAGTTAATAAGGAGTGCTTAAGGGGGGAAACACAAGGCTCTCCCTGGGAAGGGGAAATAGAATGGATTGGGCACGTGGACTGGGGGTGAGTGAGAATGAAATTAGGAGGGATCAGGTGTAGGTGGGATAGAATAAGGTAGAAAGCATGGGGAGAGGAATTGGTGGGCATTTGTGGGGTGATGTGGAAACCTAGTGCAGTGGAAACTCCTTGAAATCTATGAGGGTGATCCTAGTGAGGATTCTAGTAATGTGGGATATGGAGCCTGAACTGGCCATTTTCTGTAACCAGGCAAGGCTTTCAGTGGTGGGACTGGGATACTAATGCAGCCAACAAACCTTCCACTTACAATCTGTCTTGCCTGCAAGGCGTGCTGAGGCAATGGTAGTTCAGAACTTGCAGAAGTTGCCATCCAATGACTGATCTAATTTGAAACCCATGCTACGAGAGGGAGTCCATGCTGAACACTACCTGAATGGCCATGAACTGGAGGCTGGATAGCCTAGCGTCCTAGAAGTAGCAAACATGACTGGAAAAAAAAGTCAATAAAATGATTCCTCATGATAATATGTTATACTCGAAGATCAATGTTTAGCACAATCTTCATCAGAGAAGCTTCATCAGCTACTGATGAGTGAAGATGCAAAACCCACAGTCAAACATTAGAGAGAGCTTAGGGAACCCTGCAGAAGAGGAAAGATTATAGGAGCCAGGGATTTGAGGAAAACTACCAGAAGCACACAGCCCACATAATCAACTAATCAGGGCTCGGGGGCTCACAGAGGCTGCAGCTACAAACACGACCCTGTATGACTCTGCTAGGTCCTCTGCATGTACCTTATGATGGGAAGCTTGGTGTTTTGTGGGGCTCCTAACAGTAGGAGTGGAGGTATCTCTGACTCTATTTTTCTGTTTTTGGGACCCTTTTCCTCCTACTGGGTTGCCTTGTCCAGCCTTGATATGAGGATTTGTGCTTCGTCTTGTTGCATCTTGTTATGCTGTGTTTGGTTGATACCCCTGAGAGGCCTATTCTTTTTTGAAGGCGGAGAAGGAGTGGATCTGGGGGAGAGGGCAACTGGGAGGAGGGGAGAGAGGGGAGGATGATGTCAGGATGTATTTTATTAGAGAAGAATAAATTAAAAACAAGGAAAGCAAGAAATCGGATCCTGAGAATTAATATTAGTGAAGCAGCTGACTTTCAGTAGTGATGTAGTATCCTCACAAGAACGTGTGTCCTGAATCTTTCCTCTGAGGAAGTATATGAAATGTTATTTTTCTTACTTTACAGGTAAGCAAAGTCAAAGCAAAGGTATATCAGATGGGGAAATTTGTAGTTTTGGAAAATGGCCACATTATTTCTAGTCAAACATGTTTTTTTAAAAAAAATCTTGTCATTTGCCGGTAGTGGAGCACACCCTTAATCCCAGCACTGGGGAGGAAGAGGCAGAAGAATATATGTGAGTTTGAGGCCAACTTGATTTATAAAGTGAGTTCCAGGACAGCCAGAGCTCTTACACAGAGAAACCACATCTTAATAAACTGAAAACCAAACCAAGCAAAAAACAAAAACAAAAATTCAAAACATAAAACTTGTCCATATACAGGTGAAGTCTACTCATTCCTTCCATGGCTGTTCAATTTGTAGTTTATCCAGCTGGTCACATAAGGTAGAGATAATTTTATGAATTGTCTGCTAGTATATAGAAAGCTTACAGCTTCTCTGTCCTTTTCTTTCAAGACATTCAGCCTTGTAATGACTACCATGCTGTAAGGGAATCTAGGTCACAGAGGGAGAAGATATGCCAGTGGGTCAGTGAAGAGGCCTAACAACAGCTATCAGTAAATGAATTATTGAGAGATAGACCCAGATCTCGGTCTAAACTTTTCAGCTGATGGTCCGGAAGTGAGACACAGAGACAATCTATTCCCCTTACACCCTGTCTAAATTTGTGATCAGGAATCATGAACAGCATAAATGCACACATTACACAATGAAGTTTTGAGGATTGTTATGATCATAACAGCAGAAGCACCAATATCTTATGCAAGAGCACACAGCTTTTAACTGGAGTAGCTGGGCTATGATCCAGACAGATTGGCACCCGATCACAGACTTTTGTATGCAAGGCCCTGCTTCATGAGCCAGCGCTCTTACAAACTTTACTGTGTTGTCCTCACAAAGCCTAATGGCATCCAACAGCAAAGACAAATGGCTAAGCTCCATGTTCTCAGTCCACATTTGCCTTGGAAACTGGCACAACACAGCTTGTTGACATAGATAAAG
This sequence comes from Ondatra zibethicus, assembly GCA_004026605.1. NCBI lineage: Eukaryota > Metazoa > Chordata > Mammalia > Rodentia > Cricetidae > Ondatra > Ondatra zibethicus. The sequence continues at coordinate 88,230 of PVIU01001905.1, read as the reverse complement.
CTGGCTGCTGAGGAAAAGGAGAACTTTGGCCCCTGGGGAGCAGCTCTTCACTGTAGGTCACTATGAGCTTGTTGGTTTTACATAAACCATCTCTTGTGATATTTTATTTTCATCACTTATAGCTCATGATTTCATTAGGAATGACAAAATCACTGGCAGGAACTAGTTCATGGGCTCTTCAAGCTGAAGACTCTAGAATTTGAGATTATGATTGAATACAAGAGAGAAATTATATCATTGAGGCCAACGAAAATCCAACCAGCCACACTCATCCTGGGGAAAGCCTCAATTCACTAAAAAAATATGCATTTTAATATTTAAGGTGTGCATAATTTAAGGGGATTAAAAAAGAAACACTTGATTCAAACTAGAAGATGGCTATGATTAAAACATTTGCATTGTATGCATATATGTAGAAAGTTTATATAGTTGCCTTAAAAGATGTTATACAATAATCATGCTGTAATGCTCCATCCATATCCTTAGTGATGTTTATTATAAGTACTTGGATCTGGTTCTCTGGGTAGAGGGGTCAAGTTCTATCAGTATGTACTCTAACAGAGTTGCCATCTCCAGACCCACATCTCCTGTCCTGATGAAATTATCTGCTGCTGTTTCTTCTGATATTTACTGATGATTTGCCATTTGAGTTTTGGTTATTAAGTTTGCTGCAGACTTCTCCTTACTTCCCTCCTGGCACTCTGCTGGGAATAACTGCTGTATCTATAGACCCATGTAAACTACACCATATCAACTTTAGCCCCACCCCACATCAGAAAAGACCGGAACACAGAAGCTGTATTGTTAGAATTTGTTGACAAATTCTACTCCAACATGCTTACTAGTTTTTCTCTTATCTTTTTGTTCATTCAGTTGCTTGTTCTACAAACCTTTACTAAGTTGATTCTGTGGTCCCAGCTCTGTGTCTAATCTAGGGATTAAAAAAGATTATGATATGATACCACTCACCAGGGTTTCCAGGCTAGGATGAGAAGGGCAGAAGTGCAAACCTGTCTAGGTGATGGATGGTGGAATTAAGATCAAAGTTACATTGTCACCTGGGCTGGCATATACTTTGTCCGAATTTGAGAGTCAAGAATAAGGTTTTCTTGGCCCTTTAGGATTATTAGGGTATTGCTATATAACTTGTTAACTAGGCTCAAATACACCGTGTTTAATGTTGTGCAATCTTTTGGCTTTAAGGTACTGTTAATGACATAAGAAAGGAAAGACACCCACCCCATGATGCACAGTGTTGTAACTCAGGTTCAGTTGCAAGCACTGAGCTTCCAAGTGTTTGTGGCTCTACAAAGAAGCCCAGACACTACATAGTCTGTTCTAGTTTTGATACTGAATGTTGCCACAGGTCCATGGGTTGAAGACTCTCCAGCTAGCTATTTCGTGAAGTTCTGGAAACTTCAGGAGTTGAGGCCTATGTGGAGGGAAGAGGTCATGGGGACATGGGTTTCTTGAATGTATAATGTCCCAGACACCTTCATTTGTTGCTGTTTTCTGGCTGATGTGAAGCAATAGCCTTTCTTCCTTCATAATTTGCCACCATGGTATTCTGCCTCACTACAGTTTAGAAACAACAGAAGGGGCTAAACACAGGTTGAAACTCCTGAACCTGGAAGATGAAAATAGTCTTTCTTCTTTAACTATTTCTCATTAGGAGCTTGTCAGAGCATTGGAAAAGTGGCTAAACACCATCAATTGTGTACCATTAAATCTGTGCCTGCATGGTCCTCCAAACTCTTGGCACTAGATTGGTAATTTGCATATAGTAATAATTTGTGTGAATGGGGTGTTGGGGTTTGGGACTGCATGAGTGTGCATTTTGGGTGTATTTGCACATGCATGTGTATGTACACGGAGGATAGGTCAGAGAAAATTCCCTATGCTTCTCAGGCATCATATACCTTCTTTGTTTCATAGTTCTTACTGGAATTGGACTCACCAAGTAGGGTAGTCTGGCGGGCCAGCAAGCCCCAAGGGATCTGCCTGTCCCTTCCTCCCTAAAGCTGGGATTACGAGAACACTGCTTTTTAAATATGCTGGTTCTGGGGATTGAACTCGGGTCTTTATGCTTGTGAAGCAAGCATTTTAATGACTGAGCCACCACCCCAGTCTTAGAGTGACATTTTGATGTCATTAAAGTAAGCATAAGAATGAAGACTGATTACATAGAATGTGCACATATAGGCTTCTGAGTAAATGGGTTCTGGCTCCCCATGAGTGCTCAGGACAGTACTCTTTCTGAGGAACATGCATTAGGCTACAGCCATAGTACCCTGGACATGCTCTGTCTCACCAATGCACATGCATCAGCATAGGGAACACAAATGATCAAAATATATGCCAATTCTCTAACAGTGCAGCCGAGCCGGAGGAAATACAGACTCTATTCGATGTGTCACCTACTGTGTGCGCAAAGGCATTATTCCATAGCTGCTAGCTTAAAATCTATATGCCAATTACTACAGAAAGCTAGAGTTCTCCCCGGTGTTCCAGAGGAGCAAGCCTGTAAGAGTGATATGTGTCGATACCCCGAAGCCTCAGAGGAGCAAATAACTGTTTTAACTCTCCCAGGACCAACTTCCTGTCTGTGCTGCCATGGAAACCAATCTCTTGTCCAACTTGAGTTCTCAGATAATTAGTCTTAAAAGAACATTCTTGATTTGTAAGTGAACAAATCAGCCCTCTGAACCAAGGTTGTTGTATGCCTCAAAGTTTACATGTCTGACAAAATGTTTTATATTCACTCATTTATTTAAAAAATTACTTAGTAGGAAAACAGTATATTCAGAACCTGAAAGAGATGCTGCCAGAGGAAGCCTGTACTAAGCCAGCTGGTCAGGACCACCTACCCCTGACAGACTTCAAGGTCAGGTTTTCTCTAACTATGCTACTTCAGCACTTCCTTTAGCTCCCTAACTAGGTTGTAGATTATCTCCTGCTTTGCTTCCTTAAATGTTGCTAACGGTCTTATCACATGCCTCCTGTAACCGATTTGTGGGTTGCATTTTATGGCTATTTTGCATTAATAATCCTCGTTCCTTATCATTTTTCATTTCTGTTAATTGTATGTATTTGACCAGGGACTGTAGATACCACATGGAAAAATTCACAGTTTCAGAGTAGCAGGAGCTTTCCACCAGATGAGGAAGTTGAGGCGACCACACAGGTGACTTCATTAAAACAGTCTCTGCATGAAGGGCAGAGCCTAGAGCTAGGAAGAGTGGTGCTTGAGAGACCAGTTCTGGGCAGATGATGAGCAAACTTGGAGGGAAGGGCCAACTTTCAAGCAGATTTCTGAATACAGTTCACTCATAGGGCTCTGTACGTGGTCTCAGCAGGGAATCTTGGTGCAGAAACAGAGCTGTGCATTAAATAGTCAAAGGACCCGCTTAACGTGGGTATGTGTTAAAAAAGAATGGAATGTTTTCCTCTATTTAGGAGTGTTTAAGAACACTTACGCAAAGTGTCTCTTACACTATGTGTTTGTTGAGAGACAGTCTTATGTATTCCAGGCTGGCTTTGAACTCACTATGGAGTCAAGGCTGAAGTAAACTTCTGATTCGCACCTCCCAGGAGCTGGGTTCACAGCTGTGAAATGTCATGGCCAGTTTTATGTGGTGCTGTGGGTTCAACTGGGAGGTTTCTTGCATGCTAGGCATGAGTTTTACCAGTGGAACCATACACCCAGCTTAAATTAGGCATTAAAGTTCTATTTGATTAATTTTCTATAATAATAGATGTTTTCTTTGAGCTGATTACAGAAACAAGTCAGGGATCAAACAGGAACAGCAAGAGGGAAACTGGTGTCAACTAAGCATACTCCCAATCAAATATCCCAAATTAAATCATATGACTTAAGCTATTATATACAAAGTGTGTGGCATCTTATAAATGGTTTGAAATAGCATTAGTTTCCCTAAATTAGTTGTTATTGCTAACTAAGATTTAAATTTTAATTTGAGTATTCTTGTTTTTAAGAATATTTTCCTATGGTATGATTTAAAATTCTTAAACAGAGACCCATGCATATCTTCCTTGTAAAGCATTCTCATGCATTATTTCTATTTAGTTATGCCCCAATTTGTTGATACATTAAAGATAATTTTCAAGTGTGTTACTTTTTCATGAAAGGCCTAACAGCCATCTCTTCCTTTCAAGCAACTCCTGCTTAGAATGGTTTAAGATTTAGAAGGGCTTCCTATTTACTCACATTTTAATGATGTACATTTCTACTTCACTGGTGGCAAAGGCTGATCAGTCATGGAAAGGTCAGTTAACACTAAATAGACCCTTTCTTGATGTAATTACAAAGAATAATATCTTTGTGCTGATGGCAACTGCACACCAAGTGGGTGATGCAGAGAATTAATGTGCTGCCTTGTTGGCCCATGGGATGCACATTCTGATACAATAACCACAACTTACTCTAATTACACCACTTTAAAAGGTCATCAACAAAAGGAGCTAAGGAATTATAACTAACTCTATCATAAAGGAACACTGCATTGAACAAATGAAGAAACTGTAAGAGCAGACCTAGAACCTTCATTACAAATCAGAGAGGAATCAATCCAAAAGAATAAGGAAAAAGGATATGGATATGTGTGTTCAAAAATTCAGAAAGCTGAAAAGTTTACAGATGTGATTTTTTTGTCATGTGTTATTGGTGAGGTTGGGTAACCTGATCTCTTGGTGTATTTGTGGGTAATGCTTAATTTTGAATTTTTCATTGTCATATTATGGAAGATTAAAAATAAAATCTCTTTGTTATAAAAATAACATTCTAATTAGATGTTATACACAACCACAAAGTGGCACACGACACAAATACTGTCACTTTTACCTTCAAGCTAGTTTTACCCTATGGTATAATCACTTCAAGAACAAAAATTGACAACAGCAAAAAACAAACAAAAAACAAAACAAAACAACAACAACAACCAAAAAAAAACCCAAACAATCTTCTTCCATTTATGGTGTGGAAATGGAGGACAAGAGGGTCAATTTCTTGTCCTAGATCATCCATGAATAATACAGCATCCAGATGAGTTTCCAGTCTGGTTTGAGTTACAGCCCTCCTGAGTCTAAACCGATGATTATTTGACTGTTCTTACTTCTGAACACCTTTTAAAAATATAACAGTTTAAAAAAAAACCCAAACACTAGATATTCTTATGGAAAATGGTGCTTTAAATGTAGGTATTTCTCCCTGTCTTTCCCAGGGTTTACAGAACACAAAGCAGAGGTCACAATGCAAGACATTCCCAGTCTTTTAAAAGTTCACCACTCACACCTTCCTCTGTTGATTCTCTTAGCTCAGCAGTCTCCCTCCTTGGGGGGAACACCCTCTTTGAGAAAGAAGAGATCACACATATTTCTATCCACTTAACATTTTTGCTCAACACTTTGGGTCACTCCTAAAAACTTGCACTGTATCTCAAGTATAAGTAGGATCCAAAACACCAGAAATAGCTCTTATCTTGAGATGTGTCTACTGCTCAAACCAACTGAATCCCAATATGAAAAAAAAATAGCAAACCTTGGCTCTGCAGTCAAATCTATCCCATGCCTGCTTCTTAAATGCACCTGACTGGCGTACAACCATGCCAGTTCATTTACGTGTATTTACATAGTGCACATGGCTATCTTACCTCTACAGTTGCAGGGTAACTGTAGAGAAGGAATGGTCTTCAAAGTCTAACATAGGTGCTTTCTGCTCCTTTCCAGATGAAGTTGGCCAACCTCTTCTCTAGACCTTTAATTACTGTACCAGTATGCTTCACAATGAAGCTGCAATTTAGATCTCACACTCAAGGTATATTGGAACTGTAGTTGGATCTCTGTGTGAAAGACCACTACTGCAGGGCATTTTCTGATGCTTTTTTTTTGGCAGTGACAAATACTAAAAGGGATGGGGACAATAAATCAATAATAACTTCAAATTATCTCCCCCTTAAAATAGCAGAAGTTTCTAAATTACTTTAAAAATAGATTTAATATTTTTTTCAGAGATATCAGACATATTAAGATACCATAGTACTCAAATGTGTACACTTACCCAGATCTCATTTGGGTAGGTGTATTTCATAAAAGGAAGACTAGAGGTTTGCTCAGTTTTTGAATATGCAACTTCTATTATGAGAGTTCAGGATGGATTTCATCTTGCAAAGCAGAATTCTAACTTTTTCAGGTAAGCGTCAGAATGGCTAAGTAGAATCAGATGGTCCTAGCACATTACACTGCACAGCAGTTGGAAGAAATGGTGTAGACACGCACTCGAGTGATGCCATGTGACCTTTAAAGTACATATGACCACTTAGCAGAGAACAAGGGGAGAAAATGATATCTTCCATATAACTCAGAATGTGGGGAAAGGACAATGGATGATTTAAAGGACACAGGAATTAAGAATTGAAGGGGCTGAAATATATTACAATGCAATATTTTGGGTATATAGGCTGATTTTATCAGTATTTCCCTTCTCCTCACATGGTTAAGTGGACAGACGGTATATTTAAATGTATATAACTTTAACACAAGGTAAATCAAACATCAAACAACTCAAGAAATACATGTCTATAAGGCAATGTTCCCCAGGACCAAATACACTGGACAGCATTGGAATACATGAACAGCAAAGGAAACCAAAGTCAATATGACCATAATGATTTGCCAAATTTATAGCTTTTTTTTTTTACCAGATCTTTACCTGAACTAGTCACTCCAGGTTCAGTGAGAGACTGGCAGAGAGAGAGAGAGAGAGAGAGAGAGAGAGAGAGAGAGGAGTGACTGAGTTATTGAGATTACCGATAATAGTCTCTGGTTTCCACAGGCACATGCACATATATGCGTACTCACCTGCAGGTATGTACACACTCAAGAATGTCTCTATACACATTCACAGAAGTGATAAACATTTCAACTCTTCTCACAGAAAAGGAAATAGAAAGAGAAGAGTGTGTGCTTCTATCTCACATCAGGCATTTCCCTGCACCACAGCTGCTCTTTTATTGCAGTTATTAACCTTGTTCTAATTCCCCACCTCTTTGAATGGTTTTTGCCATGTTAACGTTGTGCCCTTACATGTGATGCGTAGTAGACTCAGGAAGCATCATTCCAGTTACTAGGTGAGTGAAACCGTGTAATCCTCATGCCCTCTTGAGCACAGAGGCACCTGTACAAAGGGAACAGGTGCACTGAACATGAATCACTTGGTTTTTACAGTGTCCATCTTGGCCAAGTGTTCTCAAACGAGTGAGATTTTTCAGAGGATTATATGGGACTGGCATTTTGTGTGAGATATGTTTTTGAGCTATTTAGAGAAGCCTTCATGATTCATGTTTACAACCTAAAAACATAGGAATTTATCCATTTACAATTTTACTGAGAGAAATAATAAAGTTTCCAGATCTTTAAACTCTAGTTTGCAGAAGCATTTTACTGTGTAATCTCTCTGTGCTGCACCCCAGTGTACGTGCAGATTTTCCTTGGAACACTAACAGAAATCTAAACCACCTGCTCGGCTGCATTCACGCACTGTGCTAAGCTCTCTACCCACAACCCAGAGATTAACATTCTAAAAAAAGAGTAAGGGAGGAGTTCCATGTGAAATGAGTGGAGGTGATTTTTTTTTTAAATTGGAGTGTCTTCTCAGTCACAGATACATATTTAAACCCATTAGGAAAGTGGAAATTGCAAAGTGTAAATCAAAAGCATAGTGTGGGTGACCTCATCCAAAATATTTTGGAGCACAGAAACCATACATTTACTGCATATTTGGATGATCCGCAAAAAGGAAGTGGCTGCCTTCTTCTATGGCAACTCCAGAGATCACTCTCCCCTCTTCCTAGGAGCAGAGCAGGGGAGCCCAGTTCCTAGGGTTCACTCTTTCCTCAGCCCCATCTCAGCAGGAACTGTTCCACACATAGGTCACACCCAGGTGATGCCATGCCCATGGTATGTCCCTTTCAGAGTTACTTTCAGTTCTTCCAGCAAAGGAGGAAAAAGACTATCTTCAGGCATGAAATGCACTGTCAATGCAGTGTCATTCCGGAGCTGTTTGGTGTCATCCAACATGTACCTTTAGTGCTTTCAGAGCAACGGCTGGCCCAGAAGGATAGCACTCAGGTGCAAATCCATCACACACCATCAGATACGGACAGTTGGAACCATCCTACAGTAGAGACTTGTGAGCTTAACTCTGAGTCCTCATACTCACTAGTGCTATGCTATGTGCCTCATCTATTCTCCAGCCGCCTGCTTTCCCATGATCCTCCCAGAAGAAACATGTATTTGTCATTTTTTACTGACACCTGCTATAGTCTCAGGCGCCCATGCCTGTGCGTATGGGACAACACGGATCTGCAGGTTATATTAAAGGCTTCAGGATATCTTGACTTGTTTGGTACTATCTAGTAATATGAACTCTTGAAAGTGAATTATCTTCTTGGAGGAAAGTTAAGGAGATGTGAAAGCAGAACCAGTGGAAATCTGAACTGTGAGACCGAGATGAGAGCCATGGACGATCAACTTTTCTCTAGCTAATGACTTTGAAAATGGAAGAAGTGACCCGTAAGCAAAAGAATGCAGACAGATTCTTTTCTAGACAGTGGACATGGTCCTCAACACTACGCTGGAAGGAAAACTGACATCTAGTTCCACTGACTACAGAATCCCAATTCTAGCAACCATCTAGGTGATCAGAGAAATAGGTTACCTGGAGCTTCCAGGTGGGAACAACTTCCCAATTGTTTGATTTTAACATGGGTAGGCCCATGTCTGCCTTCTGACCTACAGGGTCATGAGAGAACTTCATGTTTTAAGCTTTTATATTTGTGGCAGCTTAAAAAGTTGCAATAAAAACAACTAATGTGGTGAAGACTCAGTTAATGCAATAGGTCCTAGAGATGAACTATTTAGTAAGATACTGCATAGAGTATATTGCTCTGTGCATATATAGACCATATACAGAGCTAGCAACTCAATGACATGTACACAGTGAAGTCTTGCCCAGGGACATGCATGCCATGCCCAGGGTTTCCCTCTTTTTATGACCACTGCAGTTCATGGGAATAAAACTGATAAAGTTCTATGCTTAAGCTTTGATGTACTATGATATGATGAAACAGATGATTTTATTAACATTCAAGAGTGTCTCATATGCACATGTGAGCACATTGCTAGTATTCTCAGATATCCAAATCTGGTTATATGTATGTAATACAAGGGGATCTACCTTGTCAATGTAGCTTAAAATGAGTAGATGAAAAGAGTGTTTGAGAACTCTCATTTTGGCATTGGGGTGGAAGTTCAGTTGGTGAACTGCTAGCCTTGCATAAAAGAACCTGAGTTCAATCCCCAGAACCTATGTAAGAACACCAGGCACAGTGGCACTCACTTGTCATCCCTCTGCTGGGAAGGCAGAGACAAGATCCTTGGACTTTCTAGACAGCCAACCAAGCCTACTTGGTGAGTCCCAGGTCAGAAAGAGACTATGGTTTAAATAATAAATAAATAAATAAGGGAGAAAGAAACAATAAAACTAAGTTGGGCATTGCTTGAGAAACTGCAGCTGATTATGTCCTTTACCCTCTAGATACATGCAACTGCAAGCACACAAGCTCTGGCACACACAGGAACATACATGTACATTTACACACAGAAACAAACTTCATTGTAGTCCTTCAAATCCAACATATTCATAAACACATTTTGTAAATATATTTATACATGTATATGTATAAATCTTACCAATGTATATCATAGTTAAGACTATTGTACTTGGTAAAGCTTCTTTAATAAATGATCCTAACAGACTTTTTTTCTATTCATTAAAATCTCTATTAAGCAAAGGATCTTCTTTTGCTCAAGTTAGAGATTATTACAGAATCTACAACTAATCAAGATGCAGAGAAGAACAGACTATGAGGTGCCCAGTCCCAACTGATATCTACAATACAACCCCATACCTAAGGTTCAGAGACATAGGAGAAGAGGGGGTAGAAATATCACAAGAACCAGAGGACCAGAAATTTTGATGCAAGACTGTCATCTACTTTGACAGGGAAGCTGTACTCATGAAAACAGTGTGGTTTCCTAAAGGACCTAGCCAATGTCAACATCAGTTAACATGACAATACCAATGGAGGAACTCTGACAGGGGCCCACTCCTAGATGAAGAGGCATATGCAATTAACGGTACTGAGAGAGGGAGAACCAATCTTCTCTAAAGGTAAGATGACTGACAGGTTATTAAATTCCACATGGAATATACATATAAATATACATACACATAACACTGATCTACACAGCATGTTCTTGTGCTTACTTTTAGAGCATTCTCTGTTTATGATAAACTGATCCTTGAAAGGTATCACAAATGCATTTTGAATTTCACTAAGGTTTATTTGTATTTACGGAGATTATGAGTTGATCCTTTTAATGTTAATGTAATTTCAATTTATCAATGTTTTGAAGCTAGATTGTTTTAATTTTGAGTGATTCAAACAGACGCTTACCTACCTTTTGTTTTGTTTTATTTTTCTAGACAAGGTTTCTCTGTGTAATCCTGGTTGTCCTGGAACTAGCTCTGTAGAGCAGGCTGGCTTTGAACTCATAGAGATCTGCCTGCCTCTGCCTCCTGAGTACTAGCATTAAAGGCATGTGCCACCACCACCCAGTAGCTGCTTACCCAACTTTACTCATCATTAATTACGTTCTCACATTCCATTCTCCTCCATGAATGGCAGAAAAGTTACCATTAGTTCAGCGTAATTAAAGCATTTCAGTAAAGTATGGCGAGACAAATAAACCTTTTGTGTGTTTCTATGTTCATGCTATCCTCTCTTATAACGATACAATCTGGCCTTATAGACTGACATGGGAGTTAAGAAGATAAAATGGTTGAGTGGAAATGGACTTGTACTCAAAACAAGGGTTGATGGAAAGTTCAAATGGTCCATTTTTGTCATATTGCTGATTAAAGTGCTACTTGATAAAATGCTAAAATGTGCTGAAAACTGAGATGGCGCGCTCTTTTCCTGACTGCCCAGACCCTAATAATCACACAGAAACTTTATTGAATACAACACTGCTTGGGCTATTAGCTCAGGCTTCTTATTAAATAAATTAGTCCATTTCTATTAATCCGCGTGTCTCCGTGAGGCTGTGGCCTACTGGAAAGGTGCTAGCAGCGCCTTCTCTTCTGGCAGCGACGTTGGCATCTCCCTGACTCCACCTACATTCTCTCTATACCTTTGTTCAGATTTCCTGCCTGGCACTATTCTGTACTGCTGTAGGCTTAAGTAGCTTCTTTATTGACCAGTGGTAATAAAGCATATTCACAGCATACAGTGGGGAATCCCACATCAATGTGCATACCAAACGTCTTTCTCTAGTGCTTTTATATTCCTTGAGCATTAAAGCAGAGGTTGTACATTGGTGTTTCCTCCCAGAAATTGTCAATGTGACATATGAAAAAGTTTCAAATCAGACTTTAAAATGTTTTGCTAAACATCAAGAATTTGTTCTGCTTTCAAACATTCACTGTAGATCTTATATATTATCATTTAAGGTTGCTTAATAGTCTGCTGCTATTTATATTTTGATAAAAAATATACAAAGGTTACATAATTTTTATGTAAATAGAGTTACTCAAATCAACCCCATATACCAAACGTTGTCATAACATATATTAAAAGCACACAGGTTCTATATTCTATATGAGAAGATGTACTGAAAGGCAAATTCTCTGTACTATTTATGTTGCTTTACTTTTTTCGATAGGGTCTCAGCATTTATCCCAGGGTGATCTCAAACTCAGGATTGGTTTCTGCCTTCGGAGGGCTCTGATTCATCTGTGCTGTGTTCCATCTTGCCCGGCCCTCACTAATTTGTTAGATGATGTCACATGTTAAATTTCTTCTTTTTATTTTCAACCTTTGTGGTCTCTAAGGACAACTTACTAATTTTAGAACAGAAGCTAGGTGATCATGTCTAGTCATATTTTATTACTGGATTTTCTCAGAGAAGTCAATTACAAGTTATTTTCTTGCTTATTTTCCATCCGTACACCTTTTGTTTATTGGATAGCTCAGTGAGAGAATTCCGGGCATGGATTATGTTTTCATGGAAGGTGAAATGAGTGTGCAGTGGCAGAGGCTCTGAGACCTCCTGTGGCAGTCTCCTGGGTTTCCCTGTTCCCATTCATAGAGTGTTAGCATTAATGCCAAGTTCATCAATCCCGAAAGGAGACAAGGTCAGTATTTGGAAACATGCCTTTCTATGATCACTGCTTCGGTTGTTGTTTGGTGAGTATTCTATAACTATACCATGTGCCCTTATGACCAAAACATCCTCAGGTTTATATTCAGAGAAACCATGGGAATAAAAGGAAATTAATGCTGATTAAAACTCACACCCATGAATAAAATGATTCTTCAGACCTAAGCTGACTAAGGAAAATACTTGAATTTCTTTTCAATAACACAAAGACATTTTTGTACATTTTTTTGTTACATAAAAATAAACTTGTGGTATTTGAAGAAAGTCTTCTTAAACAAAAATTCCTTAAAACCCAATCCTACCCAAGATTTGCATTTCTTTATGGAATGATCAATGATGAAACAAGACATTCTCAGCATGGATTAAGGCTTCTGAGCAAGACGTGGGTCAGTACCTCTGAAAACCCCAATGTTCAAAGAACTCACGAGCAGTAGAAATACATATTCACAACTAGCCTGAACTACATAGCAAGACTAAGAGTCAAGGAACCAAATCAAACAAAAAGAAAACAAAAGCCTGTTGAGAGGGAAGCAAAATAAATTATGCTCTAACTCCATTTTCCTGAACATTATCACTTTTAAGAACCATGTTGTATTTTGTGCATTTAATTATTTTATGAAAATTGTGTACAATCGATAGCACTTAACATATTTAAAAATACTTTTCTTTGAAAAGAAGTGTATATATTTTGCTGTACTTTGATTTTTTTCTGGGAAAAAAGATTGGCTTTGTAATATAATATTTCATAAATAATTTTAGAAAAAGATAATAATCACAAATAAATAAAATCTGTGATATCAGTAATTTCTGAGGATTCTAAGTATTTCACCAATTTGAAATTCATTATCTTGACATTCAACATCATCACTAATTAAAATCATACAATGGAGTAGCATCTGCAATTACTCTGTTTAGGGTAAAATTACAAGGGTTATAAATCTCTAAGCTTCAGGGCATAGACTATCACCAGCTGGGGTGAGAAGGAAGTATCTACCTATTGTGTTAGTCTTACAAACATTAGGTACATTATATGCCGTATTCTTCCAGGAACATCTGGCCCAGATTATTGTTAGAGAGGTTATTGGCCTGCATGCGAGATGCCCTACATTGCCAAGTAATGGAAATTGTGTATGTATATTCATATTTAATACATGTATACATGTGTGTGTATTAACTATATATGCATAATATGTATTCCACATACATAGATTTGTTTATTCTGTGATTTGCTGAAGGAATTTTCATTGTAAGCCACTGATTGATATTTTTCTGAGGCCAATTACTGCAAATGTCAAAACGTGAGACATTTGAAAGCGTTAAAATTTTGATGTTAATCCCTTTTTCACAAAACACAACCAATTTTATTTTTGCAGACAGTGCTTAGTTGTTTCCACATTTGATTTGTGCAATGCACATGCTCTGGGGGACATAATTCTCTGACAATTCTTACTGACTCCGTTCCAGCCTTTCTACCCCTGGATCTTTTTGCTCACAGTCTGCCAAAGCCCTGAGGTTACAAGCACTAGTGCAATGTTAACATGCTTAATTACAGTTCTTCTTTATAACAACATACAAAGTCAAGAATTTTCTTGTAATCTTTGTTGTAAGAAAATCTTTGAGAAAAATCAGTTTGCAACACCTTTTTAAAAAACATTAGAATTGATAGCAATACCCAAATTTAAAATTCCTGTTGTTGAAATGGTTATCACCTGAAAATTCTTTGAAAATCTTAGTTTTTAAGTTTTTTTAAGTTTTTTTCCAATCAGAGAGTCCACAATAATGTGCTAGCTTATAGTACTAAAATTCATATAATTTGTATCACAGTCATTGTGTATTCAGAGTCTGTATTGTTTCATCCATACCTGTCCTTGTAAAGGCACACTTGTGTGTGCTGGTTCGGATTCCCCTAGACATCAGTGCATCTTAGTTGTTGTTTGTCGTTTATTACGGACTCCAGATGAATTAATTGTTTCTGCAGTACTACAGGTACATTCTATGTTTCTTCTTAAAGAAATCCTTTAAGAGATACTTTCCAAGAAAAGTACATTCCAATAATCACAGCATAAATGATGGTTGTGTTGCAAATTAGATGAATTTCAATACTCTTAATATGTTTGACTCTAAATCAATGCCAAGTCAAAGTCTACAAGTAGGAAATATCATCCCAGAGTCTCCTAATATTTTCTGACAGTATTTATGGAAGAGTCATGTTTCGGTTAGTCTCTACAGTCACTGGCAGATCTGGGAGCCATTACCCTGGGACCTGCTACATAGATGCTCAAGCTGGGCAAATGCAAAGTTGAGCTCTAGGGAATTGCTTTCCCTTTCTAAACCTCAGATTGCCTCCAGGGCTTTCAGAGACATCTAGGAAATGCAAGCCAGAACTGTGAGCTAAATTTACCCCACTTTGTGCTGCCAAGAACATGTGACTCAGATGGAAAATGAAGCTTCCAAGGGCTCTTTGATAATCTCAGGTGTGAGTGTTCTTCATTAGCCTCATAGAAGGAAATATGTGTTTAGCTAAGAGAGCATCCCTTTATTACTTTTCTGTTGTTGCACAGGATATCAGCCATATTAAGTAGGTTAAAACAACATCTTGTCATCTTCCAGTTCAGGAGGTCACAAGTCCCTCTCGGTGTTTGACACACAGGCGAGGACTTAACTAGAGACTGCACAAAAGGGTCCTGTTCATCTGCCAGGCCCCTCAGACTGTGACCAAAGACTCCTGATTCCTTGCTGGATGTGAGCACGGCATTGCTCTCAGCTCCTAGATGTCTATGTGGACCTTCCCATGTGACCTTCTCCTGCAGGCCAGGACTAGCGAAGCTCCTGTCAAGATACTCCTTCCTCCTTTCACCAGGAAAAGCCCACTCACTCTGAAGGGATCACTTAATTAGGTCAGGCTCACCAGGGATCATCTCCTTTTCCTAAAAAGCTACTGACTTGGGACTTTAATACCATGTACAAACTCCCTGCACAGCAGCACAGATGCAAGTGTTAACTGAATGCACAGAGAAAGGGTACATAGACTGCATGGTGGGAATCTTAGGTTCAACCAGGAAAGCAACACCTGTAAGACATATATCACAGGTGGTACAACACAACTGTCATCAGCAACAGTCCACATATGTGTAGGAAGTCCCATGAGATTATGAGGACACTCATAAATCAGTATTGTCTACTGACAATGTAGCTATGCTGCCACAGCACAACCCATTTGTCACATGTTTGTGACAGTGTTTATGTAGACAAACATTTTGTGCCCTGTAGCTCTTGCACAAAAATGCCATGCATACAAATAGGAATAGAGTGCAATAGTTAATATTATGTTACTAGTTTGTGTATTATATTAATTATTAGATAAGTATATAGTGTCTCTACTTATTGAAAAAGAGTCAGATTATATGTCATGTTGTCTGAGTTATATCTGTCCTGCCTGGTTCTCACAATCATTAAGTCCCAAAGAAATCACACAGAGGTCTACATTAGTTATAAACTGATTGGCCCATTAGCTCAGGCTTCTTATTAACTCTTATAACTTATATTAGCCCATTATTCTTGTCTATGTTAGCCACGTGGCTCGGTACCTTATTCAGAGAGGCAATCACATCTTGTTTCTTCTGTGGCTGGGTCAGGACTGCAGAAGGAATTTCCTTCTTTCCAGAATCCTGTTCTCATTGACCCACCTCTATTTTCTATCTGGTTGTTCCACCTATACATCCTGCCTGGCTACTGGCCAATCAGCGTTTATTTAAAATATAATTGACAGAATACAGACCATTGTCCCACACCAATGCCATATTCAACTGTCAGAAATTTCATACATCTTAAGTACGTTGGTTCTAGATCACATCAAGCCATTAGCCTGTATCATACAAATATGTGCAAATATGCACTGTGATGTGTAAAAAACAATGAAACACCCAACACATTATAACAATTTCCATTACCAACTTTAGATGTGTTACCTTAGATATATGACAGATGGACATGGACTGTATCATTTATTACTACAGTTTATTGTCTATCAACATATTATCTCCCAATCCATCACCTATCTCTAATTTCCTATCATCTATCCATTTTATATCTCTCCATCTGTCTATCATCTATCTATCTCTCTTTTTTATCATCTAACATCTAAGTCTCTGTAATCTATTACCTATTTAGTCATCCATCCTTTTATCCTAAGCAAGTTTTTCATTGTAGAGGCTGACTCAGAAAATCCCAAAGGAACAATCACAAGAAGGCTAGAAAGCATGAGTGAGAACTGAAACAGCTATCCCCAGGTAGAAAGGTTGTTTCTTTTCCCTCTATTTGCATTTTGCCCCATTGAGTGTTCTTTAACATAAGTTGATGGAGAAATAAGAATCTCAGGCCTTTTTCATAGACTGTTCAGTATGCTATAGTATGTAGGCACCTGCTGGATGGTTTTGTTTATGTGAAATGGGCAATTTGGATATGAATCAATTTCTCTAACTACTTTAGTTGTGGTCCTGTGCTTGGTGTGGTGACTCAAGCCTTCACTCATGAAAAGGAATGGCCATTCTATCCTGATTGAATTAGCCTGTTATAGTTTTCAATTGACTTGTATCACAGGATATAGGGGTACTAAAAGAGACCTTTGGGGACTTCCCTCACTAAACCCCTGTTTCTCATTGTCTCTACTTTGTGGGAGAGTTTCTACTGCTAGGCAGGATCATCCTGGCACACTGACCAGGTTCAGACACCCACAGAGCCACTGAGTTTTTCATGAACTCTTATGATATTGTGCTCAGCATCTTTTTCTGACCAATAAATTCACTTCTTAGCCAATGAAAATACAGTAATGGGCCAATGTTCATGAAACACACTGACCTTATTGGGTTCTTCATTTTCTTGTAGTAACTGCTTAGGGAATATGGGATTAAACCACCCTTTGAATGAGGGTAAGAGTTAGGTGGCAATGCCTTGAAGAATATTCTCTGGAATGTGATATATAGTATCGCTCCGTGATCTATCACTAAGGTTAGTATAAGTGTGCAGAAACCCAACCCAACTCTGGGAGACTGCTAATGGGTAATTCCCTTGTGGAATGGAGGCTTGAATCAGGCCAAGGCAAATGGAACAACTGAGATGTTTACTCAGACTCATGGCCTTTTACACAGTGAGTACAGAAGGATAGTAATAAATGTTATCTGCAACTACAAATGGAAACTGTGACAATTATCTTGGCATGAATATATACATATACATATACATATACATATACATGTTGGGCTTTAAGTCTGAAGGGACCTCCACATGATTGTGTATTTGAACAGTTGGGCTCCAAGGGGTAGCACTGTTTGGGGGAGACTATGGAACCTCCGAGATATTATGGTCTAAGGTCTGGGGAGATGGCTCTGTAGTGAAAGGAATTTGTTATTCTTGCAGAGAACCCAGGTTTTAGTTCCTAGCACCCACATGATAGTTCAAAACCATTTGCAACTTCAGTTCCAGGCAATCTGATAACTCTTCTGACCTCTACAGGTACCATACGTGAAGATGGCGCATATACACACATGTAGGCAAAATAGCTATAAACACACAACAATGGAACAAATTTAATAAATAAAGTAAAACAGTAAGGTTTAGTTGGGGTTAAGGTGAGAGAGGTCAGGTGGGGCTGATCTTTGAGACTGATAGCTCTCCCGTCCTTATTCTTGTCCAATACTTTCTACTTTCTATCTGGACATGGCCAGGCACAAGTTATCACCTTCACAGACAATCCCACCTTAGGTACCATATTCTTCCTGTCATGATGGACTGTGTTCTTTAAACCATGAGCCAAAACACACCCTTGTCTGCTATTGCTTTTGCCAGGTATTTGGTGACAACAACAGAAACAGTAACCAATATGCAAGTAACCAGATTATTTGCTTTCATTTTTTCTTATCCTCTAATTATTTAACATTATCTATGTTTAAACTATAAGATGTCAAAGGAGAAGAGAAAACGCCACCCAAATACTTCAATTTTCTTCTGGGAAGAAGTCGAATTTGTTTTTAGTTGTATATAGGATGATTCTTACTATAGTAGGTAAAATTATGGATTACACTGAGCTTGTCTTTATTTTGAGATTACAATCTAAAGATAGTATAAAGTTTATGGATTGACCAGAGGTAGACTGCATGGCTTTTTTGATGTGACTGTTTCTTAAAGTTTCGCTTCACTGTCATTCAATCAAATACTAATTAAGTAAGGCTGTGACGGGATCTGAAAACATGGCTGAACCTTATAGATTAATACAGTAGATGAGGGAAATCACCCCACAAGGTAATTGTAAATGCAACCCCACTTGCAGATCCCAGGATTGCAGAGTCAAATACAGAGAAAAAGGTAAGAAGTTCTGTCTCTAGCCCACAGCTTTTCACATGCTCCCCAAGTTCCAGCCCCCATTATTCTTTCTTCTTCTTTTTCCTTTTTCTTTTTTATTTATTCTTTGCAGATTTCACATCATGCATCCTGATCGCATTCATCTCCCCATCTCCTCACCTCCACCCTCTGCCCTTGCAACTTCCCCTAAAAGAAAAAAAAATTTAAAAGAAAAACCCAAAGCCAAACCAACCAACCAACCAACCAAACAAAAAAAAAACCTAACAAAAATAAATAAAATACAAGACAAAAATAAAAACAAAACAAAACAAAAAAATGGAGAAGATGCTTATCTCATCATGGAAGCTGTAGTATAGCCTCATGAGTCCATTCAATGGTGTAGCAGAAGCCAGAGGCCTCCGACCAAACCAATGACTCATGGAAAAGAAAACTTGCAAGTTCTTGTGTGCTGCGCAGGTGAGGTCCACACCAATGGTGAGGGGTGGGACAATCTTTCCTGACTGATGGGTGGGGCAGCTCTATTGCTGCAGTATCCAGCAAGAGGCCAATGAGAGGTGGGACCAGCTCAATACTGCCCTCAAATTTCAACACATATGGTTCCTGTCCCAGTGACCTCTGTGGTAGCATGGTCCGTGACATCAGTACAGACCCCAGCCTAAGCAGGACCACAGATCCAGACATGGCCCTAGGCAGAAATTTAGGCCTGGGAGTCACCATGGCCCCTGATGGTAGTGCAGGTCACCCGGTTTCAGCATGGACCTTGTGGCAGCATGTCCTCCAGACATCAATAAGGCCCCAGATGGTGGCCCAGAGCCCTAGCATACACATGGCCTTAAATGGTATTAGGAACTACAGACATCAGCACAGACCCTGGCTGCGGTATAGCAACAGACCTAAACATGACCCTTGGCTGAAGCCGTGACCCAGAAGATGTCATGGCCTTGGGTGACAGTGCTGACTACTCAAGTTGGCACGGCCCTGGCAGTATCTTTTGTTCTTGATTGTCTGTGTTTCAGATTCTGGACTTGCTTAACCAGTCCAGAAGAGTTAACATATTTTTTTATAATAAATTAATGTAAAACACACACACACACACCATAGAGGAATTCATAGATGCAAACACAGGCACCATCAAGTGCACACAGACAGATGTCTACTTGCTGTGCCTTGATGTTTGCACAGCCACTAATGCATAGGCTATCATAGATATCTGCCTATTATATTCTTACCTTTTTAAAATCAATGTAGCAAGATTACCATAGAAACCACTAGAAAGATAAATAAAAGACTCAAGTTTGAAGTTTGGTGTTGCTATTAAAAGGATCAACCATGGACAAATCCCTCAACCTCTCTGAGCCTCAGTTATTTCTTCTCTATTTCAGGAACATAAGTACAGATTTGACAGCAATGGTGAGAAAAGTAACCATACAGATACCCTGTACTCTTTAAAGCATCATGCAAATTTTGATACTTTGGCCAGCGTGCTATTCACGATAACCTGCTTGCTCAGAAAGCTTGAAAGAGAAATTAACTTGAGCTTGGAGGATATCTGTTATGCAGCATGGACTTCTCAGGATAGCTTCAACTTGGCTTAACTGCTGCCTGGACTAGAAACTCTGATACTTGAATTTGGTGGAAGTCAAGGGTATGGCAACTTTCAAATGATTGTGATAGAATTGTTATGACTTTTATTATATTTCATATTTACCTTTTGTAGTTTGCATAAATTTTTTCTGATAAAATATGATTATGATTTCTTTGTCAAGACAAGCATGTAAGAGATGTTCTGTGATACTCTAAACTCTTTAGAGAAACTACCAAGCCAGACAAATAGACTCTTGTGTGTGAGCTCACAGTCTTCTGAGGAGTTCAGGACAGAGGGCCACATATAAGAAAGGGGCAGGAACACAACCAACATAAATACCATTCCCAGACTTAACTCATTCCTGGGATCTGCTATTGGCATAGAGAATTCCATGCAATATACTCTGAGGGACAGCATTTAAAGACTGGCATTTGCTAGCTCTGCAGCAAGCCTAATTATTATCCTATGATTCTGCAGATGCCATAAGTGACTAGCTCAGATGAATATCAATACTCTACAGAACAGGTCTTCAAACAAGCTTTCAGAATCTTAGTTGAATTTTTCATAGACATAGTCTATCGGAGAAATTTCAACAGCTGGGTAACAAGAACCTAAAGTATGGGAGGTATAACCCCCAAGTTTGAGTTCAGCAAAATCAGGTGCTCTGCCCTCAACTAAGTTTTCTCATCTCTTAAGTGTAGTTGTGAATGTGTAGGTTGTCATTGTTACTTTACTTTGGGTACAGTTTCCAAGAGTCACCCTTGTTATCATAGGCACATTGAAAGTTTAGGTAAACAAAATTATTGTAATTTATAATAAAATTTAACTTTGATGACTTCAGCAAATTCATCACCATCATTATGTTCAAGAAGTTTTACCATTTGACTTGCCATATCCATGTAGAATTTTAATTCCCACTCACATTTAACAACACTTCTTACAGAAAACATTATACTTCTCAAAAATTTGAAGCAAATGTGTTGAGAAAGTATATGTTAAAAATTAAAGACAGTTCTGGCCAGACTGTTTTGGCAAGTTCATTGCTCTTTTGTTTACTAGCATGTGTGTGTACGCACATGTGCCTGAGCGTGCCAAGGTGCCCATACATTGTTAAGAGAGCAATTTGTGCTGAGAGAGTAAAGAATAGGGGGAAACTTTTATGAGCTGAGTGGAAACTTTTGAAGTGATTGTTATGGTATTGTATAGGGGGTCGCAGAAAGGAGGCAGAGCACGGTGCTCATGACACAGGGTGTTAGTCCTAACCAAAGGAGCTCTGACCTAGAATAAGACAATCTGATGTCAAGGACATTCCACGTCTAAGTCTCTATGTTCTACTCTATGTATTTACGTGATAATACCTGAACTACACGTAAATGTAGAAAGCAGAAATATCCCATCTTTACTGAGAACAATTCATACCATAACCTTCTGCATATTAGATTTATGAGAGTGATAACACTGTTTTTCATAGCTGCTATGCTTACTTACTAAAATCATAAATTTCTCTTAAAGTTTTGGCGTGCCACTGCCATGAATGACTAGAAGTCTCCATGACAATTTGGCCTACAGGAATTGGAGCTGCTGTAGTTAAGTCACCTCCGTACCAACTACTAGAGTATACAAGCAGGCATATGAGAAAGATGCTTTCTGAAAATGGTGGGTTTTTGTGACTTTTAAATACTAGGGGAAATTATTAATAAATATAGTTGGATATACTTCCTTTAAGAGCATTTGGGGAAAAGGGTAGGGTGTTAAGATGGGAAAACACCACAAGAACATGAAACACAGAAATGTAATATGGATTTATGTAGAAGCAACTAGTCAGCACTAGTCAGCAATAAGAGTCCTCCTTGGTCTAGCCCTTCCTACCTGTACCAAGACCAGCAAGATGGCATGGAGAGGGGATTTGCAAGAGCTTTCATAAGCAACTGAAATCCTACAAGCCAGACATGCTTTTCAACCTCCTTCGAATGTATGTGCCAAATTTATCATCGAGCTATAGAGGCTATTCCTCTAAAAACTCGTCTTCTGACAAGTTATAGAAAAAATTCAGAGAGGAGCCAATAAACAAAACACTGAGATGCTTGAAAAACAATGACACAAAAGAAACATTAATGAGCAATCCTTAAAAATGAGGGGAGGGACAAAGTCTCTTCAAATGTGCCAACAATTCTCAGTCTTTGTTATCTCCCAGTCTCCAGCCCCAAATATGACAGTGATCCTTGTGTGTGGCTACAGCTAGTGGCAAATTCTATCAAATGTATGGTGAAACTTTTTTGCCAGTTTGGGAGGTATGGGAATTTATTATCTCTAAGCACAAAGGGTTTCTTAGAAAGAATGAAGGAAATGGAAATCCAACACCAGTGAAGAAAGTCAGCAAATAAATTACCAAAACTGTCCATTTGCCTGTCCCTTTTAATCTTAATGTCGTATTCAAATTATTGGGCATGTAACTGAATATCTCAACTGTACCTGAAGAAATAATGGAGCATGTCTCTGCAGTAAAACAGAAGCGCACTAAACTGATGAGTTGAACCCAGCAGAAAGAGCGGCTGTAAACATGACAAATGCTGCTATTGATTTCAGGTTTAATTACTCTGTGCGGCACTGACAAAGCCCATCAGATGTTGCTGTGAAGTGTAAATGGAGCAGACCACACTTCACTGCCCATAGGAAACTGATGGTGTCTGCAGTTTGCATTGTTTACTTTATCCTCCGTAAACTTCAGCCTTGATCAAATTAACAAGTGCTACTAACCTCCAACAAACCACGATGCACTGTGGTTTTACAGCGACAGCCTTGGAACTGCAGTTGGGCAGCAACTCATTGATAACAAATGATAATCTCCCAGCTGTGGTGAACTCTTCGTGGAGGGACGTGCAAGTCCTGCATGGGGGCGGGGGTGTTGGGATCGCTCTCCACAGGTGTGTTGTGTAAGACCCAGGACAGATGGCTCATTTACCCTGGTTAATTATGGCTGTGCAATACATAGTGTGGCACTCTTTCCCTGGGAGGTACTAGATTATTTGGTTTTTGGTGTTTTCATTTGTTTTGATTTTTTCACAGTTGCTTTGCAAGAACATTTGTACAAAGCTAACACTAGGCGAATAGCTTTCCTACTATTTCCCGCCTCTTTTCACATCTATAAACTTCATGTGTCTGTCCCACACAGGTGAAATCTTTCATTCTAAAATACATGGTAATTCCCAACACTTACACATGTGAATCCCCTTAAACGGAGGTTACTCCCTTGACCTATTATCTGATTTTCTCCACAAGTCTCTCTCAGAAGTCTCTGTTTTATTCCCAAAGTATGAATAGAGTACATTGTATTTGGGCAAAGGACTATTTGTGCACAGTCCTCAAACTGTGAACTGAGGGTATCTCTAAGTGTTTGTATCTGACTGGCGATCTGCCACACCTACAAGTCCATCTCTGAGACATTTTCCTCATGGTCCCTCATTCATGTCTCAGGTCAGCCGAGCCCTCCTACCCACCCGCACACACTTGCTGGATTGGATGTTGTTATAGCATTTCCTCTTGCCAGGGTGGGGCTTCCCCCCCATGTTTTTGGCAATGCCCATCACATGATAGCTGTCTAGTTCCCAATTTATACTCCCAGTCTGGCAGGCTTCAAATCCTCAACCTATCTTTTAAAATCCCTGCCCTGATTTTTGCCCTTAGTTTGTCATGATACAACTGCTCAGCACAAAACCAGATATTATTAAAGATATTAAAAAACAAAAAGGAGGTATTTAAAACAAAAGAAAAAAAATAAAACAAATAAGCCGGGCGGTGGTGGCGCACGCCTTTAATCCCAACACTTGGGAGGCAGAGGCAGGTGGATCACTGTGAGTTCGAGGCCAGCCTGTTCTACAAGAGCTAGTTCCAGGACAGGCTCCAAAGCCACAGAGAAACCCTGTCTCGAAAAACCAAAAAAATAAATAATTAAATAAAATAAAAATCATCAATAAATACAGTTAACACAGGAAACACTGTGGTCACCAGTAGCTTAATTGATTGCAAGGACAGGGCAATAATGACAGAAAGGAATGCGAATGGCAGTATTAAAACCACCTAAATTGCTCATACGTGACTAATTATCAAAAATTTGAGTAGTGCAAAGTAATTTTCTTGGAAAAAAATGTGTCTTTATGTTTTTGAGTTAAAGAAACCTGCAGAGTTCACATGGGTATTTGAACATTTCCCAAGGGACTCCTCTGGATGCAAGATGACAGCTACCCAGTGATGGAAAGAGATCTTAGCTCTAGCTGGAAAACATACAATGAGTCACACGAATGATTGGGCAGTGCTGCTGTAAGTGGGGTGGAGCAACAGTAGAGGAGACAACCGGGACCTGAGAACCAGCTAGGCCAACAGTAGAGGAGACAACAGGAACCCGAGAAAGACCACCGGCTGGACCAACAGTAGAGGATATACAGGAACCTGTGAACCAGCTAGGCCAACAGTAGAGGAGACAACAGGAACCTGAGAACCAGCTAGGCCAACAGTAGAGGAGACAACAGGAACCTGAGAAAGACCACCGGCTGGACCAACAGTAGAGGATATACAGGAACCTGTGAACCAGCTAGGCCAACAGTAGAGGAGACAACAGGAACCCGAGAAAGACCACCGGCTGGACCAACAGTAGAGGATATACAGGAACCTGTGAACCAGCTAGGCCAACAGTAGAGGAGACAACAGGAACCTGAGGAAGACCACCAGCTGGACCAGCAGTAGAGAAGACAACAGGAACACAAGAAAGACCACCAGGTAGGCTGCAAAGACCAGGCTTGCCTTCAGCATGTGCTTTGACTGCAGATCCCTGGGACTGAGAAGCCTGTGGGTCACAGAGTACATATGTGTGCAATTAGATGAGAACTAAGCACAGTGCTGCTAAAGGCACTGCTAGTGAGGTAATGTGCCCAACCTACAACCGGTTAGAGTCCTTCCAGTGGCCTTAGACATGGATGGGCAGGTGGAATTAACACGCCATAGAAGTGCATTAAGAATCATGAGCTATAGGCTCAATACCCTTTGTTTATGGCTAGTATCCACTTATGAGTGAGTATATACCATATTCATCTTTTTGGGCCTGGGTTACCTCACTCAGGATGGTGTTTTCCAGTTCCATCCATTTGCATGCAAAACTCAAGATGTCATTGTTTTTTACTGCTGAGTAGTACTCTAATGTGTAAATGTGCCACATTTTCTTTATCCATTCTTCGGTTGAGGGGCATCTAAGTTGTTTTCAGGACTGGCTATTACAAATAATGCTGCTATGAACATAGTTGAACAAATGTCTTTGTAGTATGATTGAGCATCTTTTGGGTATATGCCCAAGAGTGTTATTGCACCAGCTGGACTGAGAATGAACAAGCATAGGTCTAACTAGTCCCTCTGAATGTGGTTGGCAGTTGCATGGCTGGGCCAGACTGAAGGGCCACTGACAGTGGCACCAGGATTAATCTCTACTGCTTGTACTGGCTTTTTGGGATCCTATTCTCTTCGGATGGATACCTTTTTCAGCCTAGATATAGTGGGGAGGGCCTTGGACCTTCCCCGGAGCAATGTGCCTTACCCTCTCTGAGGAGTGGATGGGGGATGGGGTGGGGGTAAGTGGAAGGAATGGGAGGAGGGGAGGGAGTTGGAATTTCAATTTTTATGTATAATAAAAAAAGATAGTCTGATTTCTTTTTTTAAATTAAAATGATAAAAAAAGGAAGAAGTACATTAAGAAGTTCACAGCCCAACCTCTCAGGAGCCCAGGGCAAACCTCAAACCTGTACCTAGCATCAAAAGTCCAGACAGGAGTTTTGAAGATTTGTTTATTGTTGCTTTTGTTTTGTTTTGCTCAATTCCCTATAAATTACTATATAAATCAGAGTTCTAGGACATCTGGGTACAAGTGAAGATGTGGCAACCAATTCAGAGATTAATGTAAACCAAAGATAGTAATGATTTGGCTAGAAGGCCAGACAGGGCTGAGAGGAAATCATAATATTTAAGTATTTAAATATATATATTTTATTATGTATAAAATATGTATAATATTATGCATAAAATTTTATATGTATAAAATATATAGTAAATATAATATCTAATTTAGTTATACATTTAATATGAATATACATATTAAACATGTTTATGTGTATGTATCTTATATTTAAAACAAATGTAAACATGTATATATATATCTATCACATACCTATATAAATTAAGCATATACATACACAACGCTTATAATCCATAAAATGTAAATTTAATATGTAAATGCACTAAATATATTTATATTTTTTTCTTCTGTGTGAATATTAAAATTGAATATATATATAAATTGGTCTCATTTTTCTGGAGGTGAATAGCAAACATTTTTCTACTGCATTTAACAAGCCATTTCTAATAATTCATCTTTGTGTATAAGTAACAAATACACCTATCCAACCTTGAAATTGCTGATGCATGACATTTTAGGAGTGAAAGAGCAAATATCATCATTAAAACAGATGATAATGAACACTTGATTGGTTTACTATGTTTTCTCATTAATCTCTCCCACCTGTGAACTGAATCTGCCTATCAAAGAGCTGAAAACCACCCACCATTCCTTACCATGAAAGAAAATTAGGAAGACCGAAGGTCAGACTATAATGTGATTTCTGGGAAATACAGGAAATAAGAAATCCAAAGTTTTTTTCAGATGTCCATCATTCTTTCAATGACATTTAGGATGTAGGGAGCACGAAAGCCTGAATTTCGTGGGGGTGGCCACACGATACCATGCCAGAGTGAATCAGTCAGAAGTCCACCCATTTTGCAGCTTATTCTGAATAGGAGTCACATGCCTGCTCTTTAGTGGCTTCTCTCTAAATACTGAGTGAGGCTTCCAGGAAGAATGATGGCACAGAAGGCGGCGTCTTCTCAAAAACTGGGAAAGCATGCTATCCCTTGATGGAGAAAAATCCTTGACTGACATTTGCCCTGCACAGGGGACTGCATGTCATAATTTGTCACTGTCCAAATACAATTTTCTTTTTTTGTAAATGAGCCAGCCTCAAACCTCTGATTGTGCCATTTCAAATGCAAATAATTCCATTCCAACCGCCTCTTTACATTAGCTAAATGAAGTCATCAGTAACCGAAATTGGAGGGAATCTTAACACAAGTGCCACAAAACAACTTTTAAAGTTTTATATCCCATAAGAATGAAACAGTCAAGAGACTGTCAAGATCTGTTAATGATATCCACCCCTGATATAACTCATATTCAAAACAATCATACCCCCCATAACCAGTGGTGGCCAGAGCAAATTATAATCAAAGATAGATTTCTTTGAGGGTGATGATACCATTAGATTTAAGGAATTAAAAATACATGAAACTTTTGAGTTAATGAACAGGGTCCTTAACTGCTCATTTAATTCAAACAGCTGTTTGTTAATGCCCTAAGCAGTGACATAAACTGTGAAAATACTGTTGAGTGCAAGACACTAGTTAATGCTATAAAGCAACACATGCTCTAATATTAAAAGGATTTAATGGGATTAATAGAGAATAAAACATTAACTCCCTATTATGATGCTTTGGAACCCAAGGGCAAATTCCAACTGAAGAGGACGCTGGTTCTAAAGCCACAGAAAGTAAACCCTAGCACTGTATAGAAAATCAGGGCAATTTTATGCCCTTGAAAAAAACGTGGAACCCTGATAGGATCACATCTGTTCCAATCACACGCTGGATAAAAGCACTGTTTACTAAAGTCCTAAATAACTAAAAATGTGGAACCCAACCAGAGCCCATCTGTTAGTGCTGCCACTTGGATATGGTCCCATCAGAAAAAATTCCATATAATAATGATCTCACATACAAGAGTGGAATACGTGGTTTTATTCCTTCCATTTTGTCTGTAGACTTCTCTGTAGCCATACCACTATGCAATCTATGATCCACTCTTCTCAGGGGCACCTGCTAAATTTTAATAGATAAAACCTAAATTGATTTGAAATAATAATACATTCCAGTCTTTTCTTACGAATTCAGGGAATTTAACATCAGTAACTGTTCATTATTTTATTTCTTACATTGGACTTAACTTCATAAGAAATTGATTATTTAACATCAATTCATAATAGCAAATATATAGCAATATTCTTTTTAGACATTTTAAAATACAATAGTATTATGCATGCATTGCAGTGTGTGTATGTGTTTGTGCGCGCGCATGCGCGTGCATGGCATGCGTATGTACAAATACATATGTTGTGTTGTGCCATGGCATGTGTGTGGAGGCCAAAGGACAACTCTCAAGGCTTGGTCCTCTCCTGTGTGTTCTGGGGATTTAGCTCAGGACATCAGGCTTCTCCAATAGTACCTTCTCTACCTGCGCCATCTAACCAGCCACCTTCCACACATTTTTATCTGTTCCCAAGTACACGGGGATTACTGATTCTAATTCAAAATATATGATTTCTCAACACACAGAGGAATTCATTCCCAACTTATGCGCTCTGGTAGCATAATACCTAACACTACAAAATAGCTGTATTTCCTTCAAGATAGATAAATACTGAGACTAATGTACAGTAAATATTATAGAATGAAGGTTAGTGATGAAAAGAAAAAAGTTTCTATGCAATTAAATAACATTAAATATTTTAAAGCAAATACAATTTTTAGAATATATCCAGATTTTAACCATAGTAACGCTTTAATTTTCCTTGTAAAAGTATGGAATTGGAGACTTTGAGCTTTTTCTTAAAAAAATAAACATTTATTTATTTTTTTAAGTTTTTGTCTTTTGAGACAGTCTTTTGTTTCCCCAGTGGTCTTTTTTTATTGGTTTTATTGAGCTATACATTTTTCTCTGCCTCCCTCCCTATCTCTCCCCTCCCCTGTAACCCTTTCCCAAAGTCCTCATGCTCCCAATTTACTCAGGAGATCTTGTAATATTTTTCTACTTCCCATGTAGATTAGATCTATGTGTGTCGCTCTTAGGGTCCTCATTGTTGTCTAAGTTCTCTGGGATTGTGATTTCTAGGCTGGTTTTCTGTGCTTTATGTTTAAAACCATTTATGAGTGAGTACATGTGATAACTGTCTTTCTGGGTCTGGGTTACCTCACTCAATATGATGTTTTCTAGACCCAACCATTTTCCTGCAAATTTCAAGATGTCGTTATTTTTTTCTGCTGTGTAGTACTCCATTGTGTAAAGGTACCACATTTTCCTTTTCCATTCTTCAGTTGAGGGCATTTAGGTTGTTTCCAGTTTCTAGCTATGACAAACAATGCTGCTGTGAACATAGTTGAGCACATGTCCTTGTGGCATGATTGAGCATCCTTTGGATATATATCCAAAAGTGGTATTGCTGGATCTTGAGGAAGGTTGTTTCTGAGAAATCGCCCTACTGATATCCTAAGGAGCTGTACCAGCTTGCACTCCCCATTAGCAATGCGGGAGTGTTCCCTTTACCCCACAACCTCTCCAACATAGTTGGCATTAGTGTTTTTGATCTTGGCCATTCTTACAGGTGTAAGATGGAATCTCAGAGTTGTTTTGATTTGCATTTCTCTGATGACTAAGAATGTTGAGCATTTCCTTAATTGTCTTTCAGCCATTCTAGATTCCTATATTGAGAGTTCTCGGTTTAGGTCTGCACTCCATTTTTTATTGGATTATTTGTTTTTGTTTTGTTTTGTTTTGTTTTTGATGACTAATTTCTTGAGTTCTTTGTATATTTTGGAAATCAGACTTCTGTCTGATGTGGGGTTAGTGAAGATCTTTTCCCATTCTGTAGTCTGTCGTTTTGTCTTGTTGACCGTGTCCTTTGCTTTACAGAAGCTTTTCAGTTTCAGGAGGTCCCATTTATTAATTGTTTTTCTCAGTGTCTGTGCTACTTCCCCAGTGGTCTTGAACTCAACCCACTAGGTACCTGAGACTGGTCTTACTCAAGACCTTTCTTCACTTCTTAAGGACTGAGATCACAGGTGTGTACCACCATACCTGACCAGCATACAAATTTTTGCTGTACTGTCTTATTGCAGACTGATCCTCTTAAGGCAGTATAATCTTTATATATACATATATCTTCACGAATATCCATGAATATGTATTTTGTTATTCTCATTTTGTCAGTGAGAAAATTGAGCCTTAGGAAGGCAAAGCTGCTTCCCATGTTTACTCTACTGATATATGACAGACTAGGGGCCACACCACAGATGTCTGTCTCAATAGCAACTGTGTTGTGCCAACTTGTGGGCCTTCTCAGCAGAAAAATACAAGAAAATGAAGACCAACTAATGTGACTATTGAAAATCATGGTTGAAATTAGTGGCGAATATTTTAGCTCATCTATGTCTGACATATTATACTTAGAGTAATTACTTTTATTGTTCATATCAGACATGATGGTAGCCTAGACATACTAGCACCTTTTTCTGTTTTCATTTTTATCTGTTTCCTGGATGAGCTGTGCATTTCCTTTCATCAGACAAAATGAAATTATACAACTCATCATGATTTTCCTTTGATGGGACTGCCAAAATCTTTGAAGTGATATTTATTTAAATAGTTACTTGACATCACTGAAACTGGGGTAAGGAAAATACCAGCGACAAGGCGGATTATTTTATTTCCATTGCATATGTACGTCTGGTGCAGATAAGATGGAACAAAATTATGTCCATTAGGCAAGGACT
The DNA here is from genome assembly GCA_004026605.1 of Ondatra zibethicus. Taxonomy (NCBI): domain Eukaryota; kingdom Metazoa; phylum Chordata; class Mammalia; order Rodentia; family Cricetidae; genus Ondatra; species Ondatra zibethicus. Next base: position 57,293 of record PVIU01001905.1, on the reverse strand, counting down.
TGAGTACAGAACTCTGTGTAATGAGACCTATATTTCCAAATTATTCCATTACTGTTTCATTGAAGGATACTTTCATGATAGAATACATGATGATTTATTTCTTTAACCAAGGACATTCACGAGACATCCAAAGATCATTTAGACTATCGATTATGAAAGGTGCTCTCAACTTTATTCCTGTATCGAATCAGCACCTGTAGTGTAGGTGAGTTATCTCAGGATAATTCTGTGCATATAACCCAATTAACTGAAAAAAAAATCCCATTTAATATATGTGAATATTTATTATCTATGGCTTTCATCAACAGAAACAAAAGGGAAAACAATTTTAACAAAACCATAAAAGAAAATCCACAGCAATGATAAGAACAGCTTCCAGGTTTAAAATAGAAATATTCTTCTTTTATAGGAAAATAATTTTTGAAAACATATACTTTTATATAGATTAAGAAAAAATGTTTAAAATTGTCAATACAATTTTGATACAATACAATGAATTTCAAGATAGCTAATAGAGGTATGACTATCCTAATTAATATACCTAGTCGGTCATATACATTTCACATACAAAATGAGTGTCAGACATATTTTCTGTTCTGAATGGTTAGTTTAAAGAAACAGGCATGAGCTTTGTAAACTAGTACTGGCCACTTCACCTACCTGAGGTTCCATATTCTTAACTAGGAAGAAATCACAGTGCAGGGTGTAGAACAGGCTGAGTAATGTAGGCATCTCAGGTATGAAATGCAGAGCATGGACCGAGTGGGGCCTTTCATGAACTCTTTCTCTGTGTGCATGTGAGGATAATGTGTGTGCTCCCTTCTGAGCATGGGGCGGCTGTGCACTCCTTCACCCTCATGTTCAGGTTGTCAGAAAATGCAAAGCTGAAGCTATTTCTCTGTGTTTTCTGGCTAAGAAGCTTGGGCAGCCTTGGCCCTTTTGGGAACTGATTCTGTTTTTATCTTTTTAGTGACTATTTTATAACCCCGTTCCTCATCTATATATCAATTGCGTAGGAGGACACTGATGGGTTTACGATATCATTAGAAGGATTATGAAGGAGTGAAATAAGGCCTCTGTTGGATGATTCCATTTTGGTAAAATTGAAATATGATAAAATTGTTTTAATTGGAAACATCCAAATTTTAATAAAGAAAAACAAAGGTGGAGCCAGTGGGTGTGCACTCTTTTGAATGTGTGAGCTACCCATGAATGTTTTCCTACAAGGAGATGCCAGGGATTGCTGGAAGCAAGTTAATTAATCTTTCTAAGTCTTTGGGTATGTTTCCTTTTGGCAAATTAAACATATATACAGTTGTCTGAGGGTAAAGGTTTAGTTACAATAATATTTCAAATAATTCAAGAATATTTATACCTGTGATATTATCCATAGCTTGAATGACAGTTATTTATTAACAATCAAAGCTAAAACGTCATTGGAAAGGACTTTCATTTATTTAAAAACAAGACTCATATACAATGTTTGAGCTATTCTTTCCACTTGAAGATTGTACTTTTCTCTCAATATATAATATCTGCTTCATTCTCTTTGTTGTTAAGAGCAACAAATAAGATTTTTCTAAATAGTGTTAATAATACCCCATTTGCAGAGTAATTCCACAAATAAGACTGCAGATAGCATATAAACAGTGGTGGCTTGCTGGAAAAGAGCGCTTTTATTGTTTACCATCCTTATTTCTCTCATTACCAGTTGTAATTTGTAATGATGATAAAGTAACGAACAAGAATGAAAACAAACAAAAAACTATGAGCCAGATTTCAATTCCCTAACCCTAAAAGTTGTTAAAAAGCATTTTAATTTCTCAAAGCAAGAGAGCCTATTGTACGGCAAATTCTATTTTAAGTCTAACCTTATTAAAAAATAAAAACAGCATTAAAGAAAAAACCTATTCTCTGTTTGGAGCCAGTGGAATTTATGTTAGCCACTCCAATTAGCTCTAATGGGAGAACAGAAATAAATTTCAGATGTATTGAGAAGGAAACAAGGGGAGTCTCCACTCCGAGGGATTCAGAGAGCACCCAGGCGTCAACTTGTCTCAACTTTTGAAATGACATTGAAAACATTGGGAGGAATCGATTGAAAGGTAGAAGATGTTACTTCTGGTGAAATTAATTTCTATGCCATTGTAGAAGTCAAAAAATGGGAAAACTCACTGTTTCACTAGTCCTTTCCAAGGGGTTTGTTTTTCAGATTCTAGCCTATGTTGAGGATGAAATCAGGTTTAAGGGAAAGCATGGAAACCTGATTAAGCCTAATGTTAATATCCTCTCAGTTTTGTTGAAAGTGTAAGCAGAAACAAACAAAAATCCATTTTTTTCTGATGTTATGTGTAACACATTTTCAAAAACAGTTACACAAGATCTTTCCTCAATCATTTTCTATGACAAGCATGTGGAATATGTATTACTATTTAATACTTAATGTATTTGAGTGACGTCTATGAATAGCATCGCCAGTTTTCTTATTTGAGCTCTTTCGATGCCTCCTCACATTCAGACCCTTGGTCCAGGCGCTCAGAGGCCACACAAGGTCCTAGGTCCTCTTGCACCAGCGCATACCCGACTGTTTGCGACAACAGTCAACCCTGACTGCAAGGCAAAGTTGTTTCTTTCGTGACTGCTGCTTTTTAATTTCTCCATAACAGTAATTGAACTCTACTTTGAATATAAACTAAGGAGGTATCAAATAATAGAAGGAGCGTCACCAGCGTCTCATTCTGAGGCACACTTTTGTGCAAGAGCTGATGTGGTTTAGGCAGAAATGGAATTTTCTGAAAACCATCCTGAAGGGCAATGGCCTTGCTGCTGTGCCCTTTCTCGTGCAATTGTAAAAGGAATAAGAACTGTGAAAGATGTTTGAAACTTATGGATCAAAGTGTACATATAACAGATTATAATAAAAAATATTTTAGTATTTTTAGTGTCTGAGAACTTGTAAATTTATCATTTTGATTTGTATATATGATTTCCAAAAATATTCCTAATATGCTTCAGAACTATTACTAAACGTTTTTATAGGATTTCATAATTAAGAATCAAGATAATTTTTTAAAGGCTTTACTCAGAGACTCACTGGAATCTACTTAGAACCTAGCCTTGGGACTGTTATGAAAATAGTCATTGTAAGTCCAAATCCTTAATTATCTCAAGTGTTTTGAGGAATTTTCTAATAAGGATAAGAACATTTTTAATGCAACTTAGAAAAATTAATAGTATCTTCAAAGCATTAGCTACCAGCCACTGGGACATGTAATTTATTCCTACCACATACGAGGAGTTGCAGAGCTGAATCTTAAGAAAACGGTTTCTGCTTTCGAGTAAGGTTACTTTCAAGCCCGCATTAGAAAGGGCCAGTTATCTTTTGGCTTCCCTCCTCCATTGCCTCTTCATCCACATTCCTTTCTGATGCTTGCTAATCTTATTTTATACTTATTAAAACTATCATTACATGCAAAATGGATGTGCACTGCCTAGGATAAAGGCTTGTTTGTAAGCTATGGACAAGGCAAACGTGGAGTTTCTCCATGCTTCACTACCATTAGCAAAAGTGATGTAATCACAAGTAGACTGTGGAAGAAGCTTCAAGGCAAGCCTCTGTGCAGGAGATAATTTTCACAAACATGGAAATAATCAGATAATAAATGTCTACATCTTCAAATTAAAGTTTGTAGTTTTTCAATCCATTATTTCATTAAGGTTCCAAGCTAAATTGTCATTTTTGTTATAATAGAACATCAACAGGTAGATAATTCAGGAAAAAATAAAATTCAAATGCACTTTCATTACGATATTTAGTAGTAGGCTTTTGAAATGTGCAGCATGTCAGGTGATCTTCTTTATCTGACTCATGCAAAAGAGTATGGTGCAGCAGAAATGGAAGTTAAATATTTAACATTCTTACAAATTTTGTTATTAATAATTTAAAAAAATTGCATTAATTAGTAAAGTTACCATTTTAGGGGGCAATTTGCATAGGTCATGATCAATTTAAATTTTTAATTGAAACATGGTATGAACCTAGGAAATAAATGTACAAAACTTAGTAAGAAGAAGTGTAGGGCATGTAAAATACTTTATTTTAAGATAAAGAATAAGATACCAGCATGGATTACTTTTTTTAGGCATCACAGAGCAGCACAGTAAAAATTTATATGATGTAGCTTTATAAAATATATTCAAGAATATATACAGCTGAAGAAATAAAAAACAGATATTAATGGGAACTATCCCACTTCTTCAGTGGAACAACATCTACTTCTACGGTATATGCCTTGGATGGACAGCATCTACTTCTATGGTGTATGCCTTGGATAGGCAGCATCTACTTCTATGGTGTATGCCTTAGATGTACTTGAAACTCTTCCAAACATCGTAAAATTAAAATTTTGGGTTTTCCCAATTTCAAACATTTTGGGAGATGGTATCTAGTTTGCTAATGGGTATCGTAGGACACTGACATTTTCTGCCCTGTCTATTAGTTTCCACATCCCTTCTTTGTCAACAAAGAGGGGTCTATGACCTCCTGAAACTGATTAGTGTTGCCTGCTTCAAATCCAAACTAAAAAGACCTCTTAGAATTTGTCTCTTAGCCTGCACAAATGGCACAGAATTGAACACTCATTACACTCTCCCTGAGGATGGGATAAACGTAAGACCATGGGAGTACTAACAAACAGTACTCTAAACCTTAGGTGTGTGTAACTCAAGAGGTGTACCTTAAGACACCTACGTTCAGAATATGCTTTTCCTTGGTGCATGTGAAGATGTTAAATGAGTAAGAAGGGCATTAAGGAGAGACAGAGAGAGAGCAAGAAAGAGGAAATACACACATGGTGAAGGAATCAAAATGCTACTCTCAGTAGAAAAGATTTCATAGCCCATGCAGTCCATGCAGTAGCACTCAGAAAGCCTCTGTTACACAACCCTGGTATGATAACCCTTTTCTAACAAGCCTGGCTTTGGCTAGCTCGAACTGTTCTCATGAAATGCAGTCTAAAGAAAAAGAAGGAATTTTTAACTCTTTATTTTTTTGAAGATAGGATTCTTCTGTGTAGCTCTGGCTGTCCTGGAATTTGAGTTATAGAACGCAGAGATCTGCCTGCCTCTGCCTTCCGAGTGTTGGGGTTAAGGACCTACACCACTACAGATTATCAGAAATTTTAAAAATAAGTAGTTAAGTTAAATATCACCTTAAGTGAGTTAATCTTAAGGCCCACTGTAAACCTTGCTTTGTCTCTTTTGTATTCACATCCATATGAGCTCCTACTACTGGGTACAAACTTTGAAGGAAACCTCAGTACTGGAGCTGCTGATTCTTTGCTGATTTTTTTCTACGTACACAAAACTCAAAACCTTTCCATCTTTTATCTAAGAACTTTGGTTTTTGTTCTATTTATACTTCATAAATCCATTATAAGCCCATGTGGAAAAGCAATTATTTCCAGGCATCAACTAATTTACTAGAGCTCCTTCTCAATGGCTGTGTGGTTTCTACTTTAGACAACCAATTTCCATAGCAAATCAGGTGGATTTAGTTTCTGCATCTCTGTTTATACGTAAGCTAAATTAGGAATGTTGCCACAATAGATTTAGCTACTGGCCAAATAGAAGGTGAGGACTTGGAAGTCACAATCTCTTGGGCAATTAGTGGAAGCCAAGTCCAGAATATGGAGTCTCTGTTTTTTTTCATTCTCCACACAAGGCTATAGGTGAATAACTATGTATATAATAGTGTAATGGGAAATGGACAAGGCAGATAATTAGATTCCATTGCTATAATCATTTTTGTGCTAATCGATTTATCTCAGGATATTAAACTTAGTTACAACTTATTTATTTATTTGCTGATATCTCTCTATGCTTGTGGGCAGTGTGCATTCCAGGTTCCAGGTCATGCCCGTGGAAATCAGAGGAAAAGCTGCTGAATCTGTTCCTGTGGGGGCATAGAGCTGGAGAGCAGATTCTCAGTCTAAGCAGCAAGGGCCCTTAGCCACTCAGTCATCTTGCCAACCCCATAGGGAGGTGTTCAAAGCTTCACTTCTATAATATGGAAATATGAGTCTAGTCTGATTTAACATGAATTCTGATGGAAAATTGTATGTCCAGCTTATGAAGGTGACTGTATGGAGGTATAAACCTGTCAGAAATGCAAAGGATGAAGAGGCAAGAGGATTGTGAGTTCAAAGAAAGTTTGGAATACACCTTTTAAAACTTTAAAAGCAAGTAATCATACAGCAAAATAAATAAAAGATGACATAAATGTTGTCATTTACAGCTACCCAAAGATTCTAAGTAGATGTGGAACCTTGGGGGATGAACACTCCATTGTGGTCTCCCAGAATTCTGAACTTCTCCTGGATGTCCAGCAGCTGAAAATAGCTGTTGAATTATTTTATCAAATCCCTTATCAGTGGTTATCACCGTCTACACGATACAACAAAACAATTGCTTCTCAAGCGCACATGATCACTCATTGTGAGCACATACCCATTGAGAAGGAAATCTAAAAGACTGGTTGCTACTTGCTATATAAAAAGTCATGAATTTATTTTTGTTTTGATCGTTTGCTTGAGACAGTTTCTCACATAACCCAGGCTAACTTCAAACTCTAACTTGCAGTATAGTCAAGGATGACCTCGAACTTTTAATGTTATTGCCTCCCCTTCCAGGCACTGGGATTCCAGATGTGCATCAGGGTGTCTGGTATGTGTGTGGTGCTGAGCACTGAATTCAGAGTCCCAGACAAGCCAGGGCAGCCACTGTCAACAGAGCTGCACCCCATAACGTATTTTGCTTTTAATAAAAGGAAAATAATATGAAAACTTTGACATACGTATCCATACTATGCTAGTAATTCAAAATTAAAAGCCTTAAAGGTAATTTAATCAATATATGTCCTAATCAGACATATGCAGATATGTATGTACTTATATGAATAGGACCACATCTGTGCAAATATGCATGTGCACATTGGTGAAATATTAAGTACTTAGATGCTATATTGAAAGAAAAACAACAGTTCAAGCTTGCACTCAGGTTAGTCTGTCCACTTCATTCCTATCATCACCGTGGCAAAATATAGAAACTGAATAAATCAAAGCTAGAAAGCCTCATGTATATTTTCCAAAGATATTTATACAGAATTAAAAATTTTTATTCACCAAGTGATTTATTTATTCAAAGTAAAATGATAAAGTTTTCTTTTCTTCTATAGCCAGCATCTGTTGATCTTATATGATTAATTCATTCATGCTTTAGGAGTATATACAGTCACTATTTTTTGAATAGGCATTTTATATTTGAAATCTATAAACTCATTTATATCATGCATACTATACTCCTAAATGGAACACTTAAATTAATTCACTTAGTACATTGTTGCTAACTACATTTCAATTTAACGAATGTTATTAATATTATATAAAATAAAACTGTAAATCACACATTAATGATAAAGCATGATGTATTGGTGAGATAAAATGTTTTTTATTGATTTTTATTGAGCTCTACATTTTTCTTTGCTGCCCTCCCTGTCTCTCCCCTCCCCTTCAACCCTCCTCCAAGGTCCCCATGCTCCCAATTTACTCAGGAGATCTTGTCTTTTTCTACTTCCTATGTAGATTAGATCTATGTATGTCTCTCTTAGGGTCCTCATTGTTGTGTAAGTTCTCTGGGATTGTGATTTGTGAGCTGGGATTTTTTTTTGCTTTATGATTAAAAACCACTTATGAGTGAGTACATGTGATAATTGTCTTTCTGTGTCTAGTTTACCTCACTCAAAATGATGTTTTCTAGCTCCATACATTTTCCTGCAAAATTCAAGATGTCGGTTTTTTGTTTTTTGCTGTGTAGTACTCCATTGTGTAAATGTACCACATTTTCTTTATCCATTCTTCGGTCGAGATAAAATTTTAAATTGATTAAACAATTTTAAGTCCAATAGAATCATAAAATTCAAGATGATAACTTATAAGATTTGTAGAAAGTAACAATTTATCTCTACGGGTTATTCACATTCACAAAAACCCTGTTGTTTTGAGCAACAGGTAAGTGTTTACATGCTGATTTCCTAAGAAATAAATATTTAAGAAGGATATGAGTCCCAACATTACTGAGCAGCTGTATCAATGCTAGCAATCGCTCACCAACAGATTTAAATTAGTATACATAAGCAAAGCAGAGGTGTTTTAAACACAGTCATTCACAGTTGTGTTACCTGACACTGAACACTAATGTAACAAAAACAAAGAACGAATAATTGTGAAGCAATGTGTCTTAACTGGAAGTGATTTTGACTGCCACCCATAGAGAATGCTTTGAAATTCTTGGAGACATTTTAGGTGGTCACATACCTGTTGAGTAGAAGTCTACAGTGTACCAGACAGGGTTCCCTACAAAGCTGTATTCATCCTCAAATGTCAACAGTGCCAAAACTGAAAACATCGGAGGTCACCTATGCATGCACAGGTGCTAAGATTTCATTATATGTGGTGCCATGACATTGCTAGATACCAAAGAGCCAGTATCATGAAATGACAAGATGGAAGAGTAGGATATGGGTGATGCAGAATTTGATAATAGCAAAGCAATGACAGAAGTAGAATTATGGGGTGCAGAGGGCCAGTAAGAGGCTGGAGTTGATTTGAACTTGATTGTTGAGGTTAGGAAACAGAAGGGAAGGAATAAAATCATGACTAAATGTCGAGAAGAATTTGATAGCAGAATGAATGAAGAGGGTGACAGAGAGGTGGAGCAGATGTACTGAGACTTGGTGATGACGCTGGACTCATAGACGTAGCATTTCTTTGGAAACACTAGACATTTGATCACTTATGTTAATATTTGGAAAATACGTAAACCTTGCCAAATGGTGAAAATAGAAAACCTATCCGGAACACATTTGCTTTCCTTACTCTGTGAGTTGCACTGAAGTGTGAGATGTGAGTAACAAAAGGTCAGTAACATTCTGAATGAAAGGGTTTGCTACCTAAAGCCTGGAAAACAGTTGCCCCTGTTAAAGTGTCCCTCTGTTTGTCCTGAGGGTGCAGAAAACATGGCACAAAGAGAAGAACAAACTATGGAGACCAGAAGTGAACAAACAGAGTTGTCAAGAGAAACAAATAGAGACATTACCTTCTCTGCTAAGAAGCAAAGCAGGAAGACAGCCCTGGGTGGAGTGTACTAGGTAAAAATGTCTACACAATTTATGTTTTAATGAATTTTGAAATTGGGGACAGAGTATGTAGTCAAAAACTTGGAAGCACCTGTGTTGGTTAACTCTCTGATACTGTAACAAATAAATGACATAATCGATTTATAAAAGGAAAAGATTTGTTTGGGCTTTTACTTTGGAGTTTCCAGGCCGTGCTAAGTTGTTCATGCATTGATTTGACTGTGATGGCGAGGGAGAACAAAATGGCAGGGAGTACATGGCAAAGCAAAATGCTCACCTCATGGCTAGGCTATAAGAAGGTAGTGGTGGTAAACAGGGCCTCTCAGTCTCCTTTGAAGGGGTAACCTCAGTGATATAGACCTCCTACTAGCTCTAACTCTTGAAGCTGGCATTGTTTCCCTATAGCACGAAGATGGAGGCCATGCCTTTAAAACATGGGCTTTGAAGACAGATGCAAGCTATAGTAGCATCTTACCAATGAATGCAAACCAAGACTCACCTTGAACACATGAGTAAGAAGCACCACAGGTCCTTGAAGGAGGACCAAAGGCTGTGTGGATGGTGCCTCTATGGGCATTTGAGGCAGAAAAACTTTGTCAGGGAAGCCTGTGTGATTCATCGTAGACCTCTGCTCAACAGGTATGTGACTACTTAAAATGTCTCCAGGAATTTTTAAGCATCCTCTGTGGGTGGCAGTCATGTCCTTGCCTAGTCCTTGCCATGTCCTTGTCACACTGTTGGTTGGAGGAGTGAGATGCTTGTAGCTTGACCAATTCTTTGTTACATCTCCATATTTTTAATGTAGCAAATTGTGACAAACTAAAGGATGTGAAAAATGTACAGAGCTGTCAATCACAGTGTAGTTTCAGACACATTCCCGACAACTTTGGGAAAATCGTTTCACTTTCAAGAGCTATCCATGATAGAGTTTCATTGCATTGCTATATAGGGACACCTAGAGTGGATAGACCTCATGTCAACTACAAAATGGTTGACTGTAGTGTTACAAAAGCCAAGATTCAGCAAAGCTGTGGTCCTATGTGACACTGGGAAATTGTAATTATATTCATAGTTATTCATGAAATTTGATAGAAAATAATTAGAATTTTCTCATCCCATATGTTTTTTATGTCAAAAAATCCAACAGATTCTTTTATACAAGTGACTCTCCTCCCTAAAGTATGATCTTATGTATTAGCTATTTTCTAATTATTTTATGACAAAAACAACCTAGGAGAGGAAGGGTTTATTGTAGCTAACAGTTTTAGGGATGTGGTCCTTTGCAGTACATAAGAAATAGTAAAGAGAGAGTAAGAGCATGTTGTGTCCTCATTCAAGAAGCATAGGGGGATGGATGGAGGAAGGAAGAAAGAGAGGGAATTTGGTCATCAATTGATCATGAGATAGCTTTTTCCCTTTTCACATGTTCATTCAGTCTGAGCTTCCAGTCAATGAGGTGGTACCATTTATATTCAGGATGCATCTTCTGTCCTCAATTAAATCTACCTGAAAATGTTCTCACAAATACATGGTTGTAGTTTTCTATGTGATGCCATAATCCATCATGTTGATAAGACCAATGACCACAGCCAAGATCTTTGTGTTAAGGCCCAGCAAAACATAGTCCCCAGACTATTGGTGTAAAATATGTATCAATGACCCATGTATACTGTACTCTTAAATTTCTAAATACTTTGTTTTAATCATCCTTGTTGCTAATGTGCAACAGATACCCACAGGCTGGCATGCTTTACAAACATTTTTCTTGAGCAGAGTTACAATATATTGAGGAGAGTTTTATTCAAAAAGATAGGAGATTCAACCTACTCCAAAACTCCCCGCAAGCATCCCGAAAGTTAAATAGCTTGTTTCTCCTCAAATGAAAGACTTAACTAAAATAAGCAGTGTGAACAATCTCCAACTGTGAACTAATTAAAGACAATTCCCTTTCAAGGTTTCTTCACTGGATGTCATTTGTGATTTTATTTTGCTTTCCTTAAATTTGTCCTATTTTACATGCCTGCTCTTTCTAAGATTTATCCTTAAATGGCATAGATTTTAATATTGGAAACTCATGACATCCTAACAGATCACATGGGAAGATATTTACAAATTACAAAATTAAGTAAAGATTTTAATTTTAAGAAGGTAAAGATGCTGCTTCATGTAGTGAATAGGAGACTTCACCTACTTTTAAACCCACTGTTGTCAAAAAAAAAAAAAGCAGGACAAAATGACCCCAGTCAAAGTCCCCACGCTCTATGCTCTTCTCTATCTCTGATCTCAGTTACTAAAGACCCCTTCCTCCTGGGCTGCCAATGTCTAATGACAAAAAGGTTGGGGAAAATAACAGTAGAAATTGTGTAAGTCCACATGGAGTCTTGGGATACAGGGCTTTTATGAAGCTCATCACTTCATACAATATGCAAATAAAATGTTAACAATAATAAAACCAAGAAACGTCAAAATGTAATAAAAATGATTTTTTTTATATTTCTGAACAATGGAAAAATACAGACTATAAGTAATACTTTAAATTGTAATGAAAAGACTTAAGGATTAAAAAATGGATTTAATAAAGAAAGAATACTAAGCCTAGAATAGCAGTCTTGTGAACTGTTTCCTGCCTCTTAACCAAAGTTGCTTTCTTTATCAGGTTCTATGAAACTTCCTGCAAAGGCTATTGACTTATTGTGAACACAAGAAACAAGCGATTAGCATGTACTATTTTATGTATAATAATAAAAGCTTGCATTACCATTTCTTCAGGATATTTTATAAGTAAGGCTATTATATCACCTCTAACGGCTAACGCTGGCATCTGAGGGAAACTAGCCAGCCACCGGGACCACAAGCAACGCTACTGTCCTCTGTCTTCTTGCTGGACGACGGCAATGCTGGCAACCTCACCCTAGTGCTCAAGGACGCCCCATATTTGTGGTGGCCAAAATTGACTTTGTTGTATGTGATCATCTTGAGCTCAATTTCCAGACACCAAATTCCTCTTGGTTTTAAAGTTTTAAAAGGTTTGGGCCAATTGTTTAGGAATGAGTCCTAATTAGTCTGTTTCAGTCCTTGCCATCTGGTTCTTTCTACCAATCAAAAAGCGTTTTCTCGTGATTCTACTTATAAACCTTCTGTTCCTTCCACGTTAGTGTTACTCATTTTTCTCAAAGCTTTCTTTCTTAAAGTTGCTTAGAAAAGAGTTTTAAGTTTTGTTATTTTCTGCAGTCAGATTTGTGGACATTTGTGTTTACATAATGTTTCCATTAATTTCCCAACTCACGTTTTATTAATACAGTTCTCTTGCTGGGAATAACCTTTCTCTCTTCCTTTTCGACTGTGAATTTCTGTTCACAGAATGCTTGACATCTCACCAAACCCATCACAATGCACAATTTTGACTCAGAATGCTGTGTGCTTTTCAGATGCAGGATAGAACACGTGGGAGACACTATTGACCAAACATCCATATGTTGCCTCATGTTGTTCAGCCTTGTTGCAATTAGGAAAGTCTTTTTGCATGAGCCCTAGCCTGACAAAATGATCATAAATAGAAGAAACTCCAATGCCTTTGGTGTCAAGACATTTAACAGAATATACATGCCTTTTCTCCCATGGAGACCAGGAAGCCTTTAGTGGAGTTGGTAAAGCCAGAGGTCAGAAGGGATCAGGTACCTCTGGCTACTTTGTTCCAGTGACACCCTAGAGAACCACAATTACCTCTAGACTTGTGTTAATTAGAAGTTTTAAGCTGCCTGATTTGGGAATTATTACTAAAACATACTGAATCAATCTTGATTATAACAGAAATTCATATAAACATGATGCTACTGATCTACACACAATGCTGCTAAAAATAAAACCAAAATGAAACCAAAGCATTTGAAGTATAGTCTGGTAGAGATTAAAAAGATCATGATTTTGTTCATGACAGTTGTTAAAGATCAGTAGCCAAATCAGATGGTACTGGTACCCGGTGCAGGGTCCCAGTGATAACTTGCAATGCTAACCCTGAATGCAATGAATTGACTCTAACTTCTAACTTACACACCTTAGACCATTATAAACTTATACTAGTTCCTTTTGACCTAGCTAGGCAAAGCCTTATAAGAAAGATAAAGAATATCTCAACCCCAAAGCAGAAATTTGGAGAAAGTTATGAAATGGCATACCTGGTAAAAGTAAGATATAAAATTGAGAAGGCCCTTATGGTAAAAACAGTTGTTAAAATTGAGCCTTGAGTGAAAAGATCGGGTTTAAAGGGCAGTCACTTCTTGTGTTTTACAGCCATGTGCTAACAAAGTTTTTTTGGAGAAGAACTGAATTCAAGGGGGTGAACTTTCTAAAGTGCGACAACCCCAAGACAGTGACTCCTTAAGCACATAGGAGTGCCAGCTGTGATAGCCGAGGAAGGGAGACTTCAGAGTTGCTTAGAACTAACTGTAGGTGTGACAGAAGTGTTTTTAAGCAATCCTTTGCAGGTAGTGGTGGTGAGTATTTGATTGTTACTAGTTCCAGAGAGTTCAACTTTCCATAAGGAGAATCTTAATTAAGAAACTATACTTCTGCAAAGAGAATGCTCCACAAACATTGGCATCCCTCAAACCTGATCAAGCAACAACCATTAAGAACAATGAATTTCTTCCTAGGAGCACATCACATCATGTTGAGGAGCAGTTTCCCAGTTCCAGGTCTGGCAAAATGCCACCACTCAGAATTGTTGATAGCCAAAGGCTGCTGGACATACGTCCCTCCCTCCACCACCACCTTAATTTCCCTTTCTGGGATTTACTTGTTGCTTTTATATTGTCTTATTTATTAACTGAAAGTTGAGTGTCATGATGCTAATGAGATGACGGAGGCCTGGTTCTCACTCCTTCCCTCTAAATCTGTGTACAGTCTTGACTACTTTTGGCATACCTATGTCCCAGCTTCTCAGTTGTCAGCTATCATTCATATGGAGTCCTGTAGTTGTAAGAGTGAAAGGTTTGGGGCATACAATGACCAACAGTTATTCAAAATCAAACAAGTAATAAGTAAATAAATCTCTTGTTTTTCTGGTAGTGTTGCCCATATTGTATCCTGTAGCCTTGCTTTATATACACAGTGCACATGTTTAGTCTTCTGCACACCATCACACCGCACAGTTCCACAAATCTTTCCGAAACAAGTGGGATTGGATTCAAAAGTGTCGAGTTTCATGGGATTCAGCATTTCCACTGAATATGGAAGATTGCTGCTCTTACAGAAAAATAATAATGGTCTAATTATGGAAAACAGATTTTAAATATTTTTCTATTATCATTCCAGCATCTAAGTATAAAATCATTGTATCTTCAAACTCTATTGTTTTACAATGTTTGATTTTTTACAAATTGCCTTTTGAATTTCAGTCCTTTCACTAAAAAAATTATTAAATGAATTTTAGATTGGAATTAAGACAGAATTTTTAAATAGTTACTGAAATGACTCTAACCAAATCATTTCTGAGATACCTTGTAGTTTTTATTAATTGGTATTTCTGGTCAGGTGATGATTTTATAATCTACTACTATAAAATCAAACTATCAGTGAACTCAGTCAAAAAGTGAATTACCATGTTCTTCAATAACAAATATTTAGCTAAGATTTAATTCTTTATCTCATTAGTAGGCAATGTCTTTATTAAGTGATTAAATAAATATAAGTTATTATGAATGAATTGATTTTATGTCTATGTTGTATACCTACATATCTGGGTTTGCATAAAAACTTCTCAGGATGATAAGGGTCATAAGTGGAAAATATTTAAAAGTCTTCTACTTAAACATTAGATTTCAAACTTGAATTAGTGATAAGGTAAAACTTTCCATTTGTTTTAGAATATGCCACAATAAAGGAGCAAAGGGACATTTTACAAACAGAAGTGTCAACTACAGCAGTGACAATGGCTTCTCACTAAAGATTTCTATGTGGTCATCCCCCCCCCAAACCCCAATCTGTGCCGTTTCCCCTGGCCAGTGTGTTGGGAAAAGAATACATAACTTCTAGGTTAAATATTCAAGGGCTTTATTGCTATCACTCTGTTCTCTTCTCCTGTCATAATATTTCATAAGACTAAATAGAAATATCCCAAACATGAAATAGGGTCAGGAGAATGAAATTTCAAAGAAGAGTATTAAAACTATTATACTGTATCCAAACAAATAAGAAAGAGAGAAATGGTGGGTGAAAATAGGAATGTTTGTAGATCATAATGATAAAAATAAAAATGACTTAAATAATATAAGTAGACTAATAAAAATAAATAGACTTTGCTAAATACAAACATAACTACATAATTCTTACATGAGATAAAGTATAAACATAAAGATACAGAAAGACAAACTAAATGGCTAGGTCCAAAGCTAAGTTGAAGAGGTGGAGGTGTTGGTTAGCAAGAGCAAAGTTCTGGATTAGGTCTAAAATGTCACACACCACAGGAACAACCAGATGAAAACAAAAATCTCAGTAACACAAACTCAAGGAATTGAAGGAGATACACCATGTAACCACAAACACAGGGAAATCAGTAGAGCTACGTTTACATCAGACAGATTATAAAAGGTTATGATAAAGGACATTTCACAAAGATTAAATTATCAATGATTAGGAAGATACTACATTCCTAAATATATGTACATCTCAAATACATTCAAATTTACATTGTAGAGCTTCCAAATACATAAAGAAAAGGGAAAAATGGATGGATAAATTTGTCACCAAAGCAGGTTAACTGAACACCTTCATCTCCTTCAGTAACTGATAAACTAGACAAAGAGCCATAACAGATTCCAGAGGCATTGTACTTAACATAACTGAGATTTTTAAACTGTTATCTAACATCTGTATAATATAGGCCCTTTTCAAACACACAAGAAACTTCCACCTAGACAATATATCACAGTACAATATAAGCCATAGTAAGTTAAACAGATGAATCTTTACAATTTATGTTCTGTTTCAAAGACTTATTCTAAAGTAATGACACTACACTACAGTGTACTTAAACATTAGTGAATTAGGCAACACATTTCTAAATATTCAATTGACTGAAGAAGAAATTACTTTGAAATTTTGGTTTAGAAAGAAAGGAAGATGAATATAGAAAATGTTTGGATACACCTAAAACTGTGATCAGTCAGATAAAACTTGATAGTTTTTTATGTTTACATACAGAAAGGGATTCTAATTCAGTGAACTGAATTTTCACTTTAGGAAGTGATAAAAACAAAGACACTTAACACAAAATCAGTAGCATGAAGGAAATAATAGGAACAGAAATCAATCAAATTGAAAACACAGTAATCAAGGGAATTTTGAGTGCATTACTTTCTGGTTGTCTAATTTCAAATGAAAAAGAAATGAGTAGAAAAAAGGAACTACAAATATGTAGCATACTTAGTCTTATTCTCTGAAATATTAGCTATCACAAGTGAGTCCTGTCAAGCACGAAGAAGAAATACTAGTTGGCATCTCTTACAAGAGCCAGAGAGAGAGTGATCTGCATTATGGCCAGAGTGTAGGGATGCAGTCAAAGCAGCCAGTTGATGGAGAGTATTTGCATTAAAGTCAAGAGCAGAGACTAGCCGAGCCAGAAGCGTAACATTCCTGCATACTGGATGGGTTTCATGGTGGAAATGATGGGAAAGGTGATGACTCATGCCCAGTTGTACATACAATGAGGCATTTGAAATACATTTTATCAGAGAATATTTCTATTATGGATGGGGAGATCTTGTTTAGAAAAATGGTCACCATATTTCAAGAGAAATCTTTGACAAAAGAAGCAGGCGCCTGATAATCTTGGTCCTCTCGCAGGCTCCTCCTCCTATGCAGTCTGAGCTATGTGGTGCTATCACCCCTGAGAAGAGCATTGTGTTTTCACTCACACATGTTTAATTCCTGGGACTGTCCTGATAAATGATTGTCTATTCATACACATTGAGTAAAATGCTCCTCTTAGTTGTTTAAATCTAACAATTACATTTCTGGGAATATTTTCACTGAAATACTAATAAAACTGGTTACTCATCTTCAACCTAAGAATTTATCAGTTCCATGCTTTCTGCAATTCTGTTTTTCCTGGATAAATGTGATTTTATTCTTTTCAGGTATTTTTGGATGGTGTAAGGCTTTCTTTGTTACAGAGACAATTTATCCCACAATGGTATTTGCTTTTTAAAATACGTAGACACGGCTGTTCTCAGCATTCTCTTGCTGTCTTTACTCCTGTCTTTGAGGAATTGCTCTGAATTTCAGCAGCTTCCTGTATGGATCTCAAGGTCCACATTCTTGCTTTCAAATATTTTACAATTTCAGTATTCTATACCATTCAGATCGATTACTTCTGCATTATCTGTCACTTTTTTACTGTCAAAACAGGGACTGCTTTTTGCTCTTTTGTCACAAATGGATTCCCATGAGGCTAACATTTCCATGCATCTTGCCAACAGAAATTACTGTTTCTTCAAGTAAGTAATTTGGAGGCTCTTTCGGCTTTATAAGACATAGGTGTAACAGATTTGCCATGTTCACTTATCTGAGGGTTTTGTCCTAACAAATGGTTTGGGGAAAGCTTTTGTAAACGTGCTTGCCTGTTAATAATATTATTGTTTCTTTTGTTTATTGTCTTTCCCCTAAAGTATGCCAGACAAGCATCTCTGCTTCCCACGCTGTAACAGCTGCTTAGATTGCTCTCTTATACATCTCTTAACACTTCTGTAATATTATTTGTGTGTGTTTCCTAAAATTGACAGCTGTATTTCCACTATATGGTCTAAATTGCAAGATTCATAGTTATCTTACAAAAAAACCTGATAGCTCCAAATTCCCTTGGCAAATGTCTGCCTTCCATCCACACTACTACAGAGCTGGTTGTTAAACCTGAATTTGATATTTGGTACTGTATTTCCACAAAACCACTAAAGCAGTTGAAGCCTACACGTCAGGTGTTCTAAAACAGCAATGAAAACTGCTTTTAAATTGGGGAATTTAAAATGGAGTCAATACTTTTAGAAACAACAATTAATATATATATTAATTTAAGGAAGAAACATTTAGATCAATTAATATTTCCTCAGTAATTGTGTTGTTCTATACATTGAGCACAGCTCTTATGAACATTGCTTGGGTTATGGATGGGCTCTGATGGGGCTTTCAAGATCACCTAACGTAAAATACTCAGTAAAAAGGCAGCGACTTGTTTAGGGATTGTTCTTGTTTTCTTTCTGTTGCTGTGATAAAGGCCATGAGCAGCAGCAGCCTGGGGAAGGGAAGGGCTTACTTGATATACAGGTATAATTTAACATCTAAGGCAGTCAGGGCAGGGGCTCACAGCAGGAATCTGGAGGCTGGTACTGAAGAGAGCCAAGCTGCTTCCTGGGTGCATTTCTCTGGTTTGTTTAGCTATCTTCCCTGTGTAACCCAGGCCCACCTGCCCAGGGATGGAAAGGACCACTGCGGGCTGTGCATTTTTATGCCAATTAAGAAAATGTTTCATAGACATTGGTAGGGTAATTCTTTAAGTAAGGGTCTTTTCCCAAAGTGAGTCAAGTCAGCAACTAAAGCTAACTAAGACAGGAAAAAAATCGAATAAAATAACTACAATTTTTAATGCTTTTTTAAAAATATCTGAGTCATAATTTTTATCTCCACTTATATGACTGACCAAGAATTTTTCCCAAGTTACTGTCTGAAGACAAGAAAAAAAAAACAGTTCTAAAATAACACCTGAGGTTCATTAAACCCCAAGACTGCCCACCAAGATGAAAGGCAGTTTAGTTACTCAAAATGCATATTTTAAATGCAGTAGGCTTGCGGGATGACAACCTGACAGGTTCGCTCTTTTGAAAAGGGACAAAGACAGCTTATTGTCATATGATGATTTGCAATAATTAGCATGCATAATAGAAATATCTCACCTTCCTAGAAGAACTTAGTTCTTATGAATAAACAATAGGCCCTTCATCATGGGACAGTGGAGTCCATGTGATTAATTTATGATGGGTCATAGTCATCCATTTGTGGGCTGCAAGCACTCTGTGGTCTGTGTAATGAAGGGCAAGAGTGTAAAAACTGATGGTAACAATAATTTTCCAGGTGTTGGCACTTCTGTTGTAGTAGATCATATCTTTTCATTCCCTTCTCTTTAGGAAATTGCTGGGAAACAAATAAGTGCAAAATCACTGCCTGCCTGCTTCTCTGTTGTTGAATATTACTATATTAGCTTGCTAATAAGGCTGGGATAAGTAACACAAACTAAGTGGTTTAAAAAACAAGTATTTATTCTCTTGCAGTTTCAAAGGTCAGAAATGAGTAATGAATCCCATGACGCTAAAATCAAGAAGTAAGCAGAATTAGTTCTTCCATTTTCCTAGCCAGTGGCCCCCATCGCATCAAGCTTTCCTTCCCACTGATCTGTTGCCCCTTCCCACTGTTGCTCAATCTCAATTCTTCTCTCTGACAAGAACTTTGTGACACACTGATAATTTACCCAGGGAATAATGTCTCCATGTGAGTGCCCTCACCTTCATAGTATCTTCAGAGTTTCCTTTGTGTTTAAGACTACATTCCCAAATTTTAGTAGTTAAGATGTAGAATTTTGTTTTGACCACTATTTAGACTACAACAATTAATAGTAAATTTTAATGAGATGTTTTGATTTAAATAGAAACTATCAGAGTGACAATAGGCAGGATTTTCAATCCTTACATTGGCTTAGGGGTAGTTATTTAACCCTAATCTATTAAAAAACCACTTTCAATAGAGTGGATGGTTTCTGTATAAAATCAACACTCTTGGCAGCAGGGTACAAAATAATCACATATTAAAATGAACATTTTAAACTCTCTCTTTAAAAAGCTAACAAGATTTAGACTTTTTAAAAGAGGAAGACACTTGCCAAATATGTGATTCAAGAAGAGAAGCTGTGGAATAGAAAAACCCAAGAAAAAAACCACTCACCCTCATTTCTCCGTATGAGTGAGATTTGCTTGCCTGTCTTAAGACAGCTCAAAGGGAACATTTAATCCCAAAGATCTAATCCAAGTATACAATTTATTTCAAATTAAACTCTCATATTCATTTCCACATTCTACATCTCTCACAGTGTTTGCAAATATAAATGTTATTGAATTATATTTTCTTGAGTTGAACTAAATACTTGAATATACATTCAAAGATATTTTGGTGTATGCATTTTTACTGGCAAACTATATGGTTTAATTTAAATAGAAAACTTCCTAAACTGAAACTTGTTACAAATATCATCCATTGTATTTTGGAATATATATGATTTGATTTTTTTTTTTTTTGGCTTTTCGAGACAGGGTTTCTCTGTGGCTTTGGAGCCTGTCCTGGAACTAGCTCTGCAGACCAGGCTGGACTTGAACTCACTGAGATCCACCTGCCTCTGCCTCCCGAGTGCTGGGATTAAAGGCGTGCGCCACCACCGCCCGACATGATTTGATTCTTAAACACACCCTAAACAAGTAGAAATTGCTAAGTATATAATATTTGATTGCCAACATTTCCCTACAAGCAGAGATTTCGTATTTGGTATCTTTGATCAATACACCTTTTCTATATTCATAACACACAGGTGAATAACTGGTCTACTAGGAAGGCAGTATTTTTGTTGTTGTTGTTGTTCAGGATCAGGATTTTAAATTGTCATGTCTCCTGAACCAAATGTACCTGTCTTGTATGTGGTTTTAGTTAGACCCTGCATCTTGGAGCAAGTGTATTTCTTTTTAAAGGATTCCAAGTCTCCATCTATTGTTCTTGGTTTGGAGAACCTATGACGTTTACAAAGCTTCTGTAAGTGACTGTCATGTTACATTCTTTCTGTTCTCTAAATTCCTGTTTCATGAATTCTTTCTCAGCTTCACAAAATCATTCAGGAACTTCTACCTTTCCAAGATCACCAGAAAAGCTATTTTATCTGTGAAGCAAGTGAAAACGCAATAACATTTTTAAAAGAAAAATTATATAATGTATATATTTATATAAAACACACCCAGTCTTTTTTTATATTTTTTATTCATTTTACATACCAACCAGAGTTCCCCCTCCCTTCCCTCCTTCTGCTTTCCTCCACCTCCTCCAACCCACACCATCCACTCCTCAGAAAGGGTAAGGCCTCCCATTGGGAGTCAATGAGACCTGGAATAGCAAGGAGACAAGATCAAGCTCCCCCCACACACATATCAAGGCTGAGCAAGGCATCCCAATATACAGAATGGGCTTCAAAAAACCAGTTCTTGTATAAGGGATAGATCCTATATGGAGTAACGGGGAAACACCTTCATTGCTGGTGGGAGTACAAGCTTATACAACCACTTTGGAAATCAGTATGGCAGTTTCTCAGAAAATTGGGGATCAGTCTACCTCAAGACTCAGCAATACCACTCTTGGGCATATACCCAAAAGATGCTCAATCATACCACAAGGACACTTGCTCAACTATGTTCCATAGCAGCATTATTTGTAAATAGTCAGAACCTGGAAACAACACATTTATAATTTAAAGGAACATAGCTTCAATAGCAAAGTATTAAGAATGTAGGAGAATAGGGAGCAGAAAGAAGGGAGGAAGTCAAAGAAAAGGGAAAGAAAGGGCAGAGATAGCTCACCCACTGTAGGTACTGGGAAGATAAAAGTCACCAGAGAAAAGCCTTAAGGACATGGGAAGTCCAATTTGTAAGTGAATACAAAGTATTTTTCATGTTTCTTGTGCACTATTTCATGAACTAATTTCTTAGACACTTGAATTTAAATACACCACTTTGAGGATCACACCCTTACTGATGTAGAAAAAAATAGTTTATCCCACCAAGTTATATATTTTATGATGTTTGTGACCATTCCATTTCATTTCTAACTGATAGCGTGCAGGCTAATGAAAACTGGCTGTCTGGAAGACTAGAGAAATTTGATGACATATCTGTTAGGGTTTAGGACTGCACAAAAAAGGAAACCTGTTCTATATCATATGGCTTAGGTATGTGTGTATAAGTCTTTCTCAAAGAACTTAGATCTGCTCTCTATCCCTCTCTTCCTCTCCCTTACCTTCTCCTCCTCTCTCGGCATCCTTCATCATGTTATACGGATATAGCCTCATGTTTTCAGTGAGTCAGCACACAGCTAGAATTGTCTGCTGTGGTAAGAACCAACTTTAAAAAGCGAGGGTTTAGAATCATCCTGTTTCCATTCATAGTTACCTTCAGATAGTCTATAGGATTACTGTTGGGAAGATTTTCTCAATTCTGACTTGCACAGTCAGTCTGATCTTAATTCTTGATATCATTTTAATAAGCTTCTGACTGTTAAAATTTCAGAAGATAAGGGTTAAACATATGTGTCTCTATTTGGCAATACCAGGAAAGAGTAAATATGTCACATATATCCTGTCCATGTACTACAACACTGTCTTCATTCTAGGACATGCTTCATGATGTCACAAAGCTGTAACAATATGCTAGGAAAAGACACAAAGAATTATTGGGATGATACACAAAAATGGAATGAGAACTTATTTCTCTTACTAAACTATGACCTATTTATTGCTTATTGGTGTGTGTGTGTATGTTTGTGTGTTCATGTGCTTATTGTTCAGGAATACAGTATATAATGTGTTTGGTCAAATGATCCCCTCACCCATCCATACCATGGCTGGCTTGATCATGTGTAGGCCTTGTGCATAGTCGTAACTGATTTGAGGTCATGAGTGCAGTAGCACTGACATGTCTAATAAATCCTGTTTTGCTGCAGATTATCACTACCTCTGACTCTTATATTCTTCTTCCTTCTCTTATACAGTGATAGAGAGCCTCGTGGATATAGAGTTGACCACTCCACACTCTCTTATTCTTTGCACATTGGACAATTGTGAGTCTTTGTACTGATGGTCATCTATTGATAAAAAGAATAAAAGGTTGTCTGATGATGGATGAGAGATGCACTAGTCATTGTTCATCATCAAAGAAGTCAGGACAGGAACTCAAGCAAGGCAGAAACCTGGAGGCAGGAGTTTGTTCAGCGGCCATGGAGAGGTGCTGCTTACTGACTTGCTCCTCATAGTTTGCATCTCTTGTTTTCTTATAGAACCCAGAACCATAAGCCCAGCGATGGCACCACCTCCTACATCAGTCACTAAATAAGGGGAACCTAAGGTTCTTAACTAATGCAGGGGGCCCTCAGGAAGTGTAGATGGCCTGAGCACGGGTAGTTTGGGTTCTTTTATCATGAGAGCTTTGCTTATCAACTATTACTAAAAATTCAAGTACTAGATGAACAAGAGAAAAGAGACAACTGCCTTGAATAATCATATTCCACATGCAGTCAATCAATTCAGGTATTTACTACTCTTTTCAAGAATTTTGATGTTAATGAAATGCTATACCTATCCTACAATGAAGTAATTTGCATTTCATTAGAAAAGCAAGTCATTATTATAGTCAAAACTAATCACTTGGAGTAAAAAGTAAAGAAAGATCTAAGCCTTGTTTCCAACAAAAGTGAAGTTTGTTTCTGCCTCAAAACATTTTGTCCTCAGGATCCACCCTTCAGGAGCCCAAAGAGCTTTTGATTATGTGTATTCTCTTTATCTACCATTCTGGAAATGAAAACTAAGAAACAAAATAATGTTGTAATTCATTAAAAGTAACAGTACTATGTAACAGATGCTTATGAAAATAACTATTTTTAACAATAGTAGCATTCTTGTACCTTTTCCAAGCCTACAATGGATTCTTTTATTTGTTTCCACAAAAGTTTGTATTTTATGTCACTTTGGTCATAGTAATGAGAAAACATAATCTCACATGCATGTTACATATATGTATACCTAGAAACAGGAAGATCATCTTCATGTATTTCTCAGATAATTTTTTCTGATAACACTTTCTTTGTTGTTACACTAAAACTCAGAAAGTTGCAACTTCTTGAATTGTTTTTTCAATTTGCAGTATGAAGTCATTTCTATGAGATTTTCATAAGCTGTTAAACAAAAGTCCATGGGTACTGCCATTTATTGGTCATTTTTGAAAATATTAGATTATGGAACTATGGAAAATCTCATTTTTAATAATTTAAATCTAAAGATTAAGTTCAAGGTCTTGAGAATGATAAGCCTATGCTCTTGCACAAATCTTTGAAATGGTGACATATGTATCTTTTTGTAGAATATACAATTGTGTTTTTAAGTTTCATACATATATTATTATTTAATTTTTGAAAAAACAATCATTACATTTATAAGCTATTCCAAATTCTAGTTTTCACACAAACCCTTCATTTGCTCCAAGGACAACAAATATAGTTTGTTTCTTTAAAATGGCAAGTCCATTTTTGTTAAATTTTTAGACAATGTATAATAAAGAGTTGAGCATGAATAACCAGAGTGTTTCTTCTACTTGATGTAACTAAAAGTGATATTTTCTAAAAATGTGGCTAGTTCAATTCAAGAATTTAAATATCCCAAAAGCACTTTTCCTGGAGATGGTAGATGTTTGTTATATCTTATTTTATCATAAAGGATATCAAGAGACTCAAATCTTTAAGTTTAGTGCAGTTAATATTGACTACAACACCAAGTAAATTCTTAACTGACAAGGCTGGGAAGGGCATGGCCATGAGGAAAGCAACGAGAGCGTCAATAGCAGTCATTACTTGTCTTTGCTATTGTCTCAGTAGTTTCAACCTATGTTGCTTGAGAAATTTCAGATGATTTGGTATTATTTCAAAATTGTTAGACATCTTGCCTGCCCTCCTTCCCCAGGAGGGTCTGATGGAACACTAGTGGCTTCTAGGCCATGCTTTGAGAAATGGTGGCTTAGATGACAAATTTAACAATGGACAAGTACGAACTGATAAGCTAAGTGAAGTTTCTTTAAAGAAAAAACCCAGAGTTTTAGAATATATTTATATAAGATAGCTTAATTATTAAAAATAAGTTTTAGAAAAAGAATCTAAAACATAGGGTCGATATAAAATAAACCAGCACAAGCCACAGCATTTGGAATGCAAGTTGGGAACACAGCTACCACACTGCCATGTCTCAGTGCTGCTAAGGTGACATAACAGATTTGTTGTTAATTACTGACTGCATAGATGTCAAATGAAGAGCATTTAATTGAGCTAATGTATTTTAATAAATACAGAAATAAAACTTAGAGATGCAATTCATCTACTCAAATGTTTACTTTGTGTTTCTCACATTTCGCAGGCAACATCCAGTTGCGGGTGTTGGCAATTACGGTTTGGTATATTTAGAGCAAATAAGACTATTGTCTTAGAAAGGGAAATGATCACTTTCCTCTCAAATGACAGGTGGTGGACGTTGTGTTACGGTATATAGAGGCGTTTTCATTTCAAACCTCTGTGACAGGGCAGGCAGGCCATTACACCCACAAATCTAAAGCTGTGGTTAACCCAGGGAAATTTGCAAGGAATACATTCTTTTTCATTGCTCAGGTTTCTTTCTCCATCAGGCATTAAAATCCAAGTACAATGTGCATTCAAATCACACCTGTTTCAGTTTCTCAAAAGTGCAATTTCAGCTAATTTAACAATTCATTCCTCTTAGGGATACATTTCACTGGGAGATTTAAGCTAGTGAGATCAGCCCGAGTAAACCATGCAGTTAACTGATTTTTGATAATAGAAAAATTTGGCTGGTTGGAAATGCTTAAAGACTGTAGAAGTGCAGAATGCAGGGGGTCACTAGGAAAAAATTCTGCTTCTAGAACCAGGAGGCAAAGGCCCAGTTCTCATGTCACTAGCTTCAACTGTCACTCTTTAACAACTTCTTCTTGGTCTATTACCCCAAACCAAGAATTAGGAAGTCTACAGGAGTAATCAGTCCAGGCTTACACTGAAACAATGCAGACAGGTTGTTGAATCAAGCACTTCTTATGTTCCTTCTATCAGATTTCAGCCTTTAGCTTCAAAGTTTTAGGAAAAAAATACTTATTTTGGAGGCTGGGTAGCAGTGCGGTGTTTCCTGGTTCTATGTGTCAGATTTTAAGCTTCAGAACAGCTTAACTATATTCCTTCTGTGTCACATGGGGATACGTAAGGATATAATGTTTGTGGAAGGCAGCATTAGCACTCTTGATTCAGTTGTTGAATGTGATGTAGAGCCTTCAGGCCAGTGGTTCTCAGTCTGTGGGTAGCGACCCTTTTGAGGGTCGAATGGCCCTTTCACAGGGATCACATAAGACCGTTGGAAAACAAAGATATTATTTACATTATGATTCAGAACAGTAGTAAAATTACAGGGATGAAGTAGCAACAAAAATAATTTTAGGATTGGGGGTTCACCACAACCTGAGGAACTGGTTTCTCAGCATTAGCAAAGTTGAGAAGCATTGCTTGAAGTAGTCTAGGGACCACATCTGTTGATTACTACATAAAGATATTCATCATCAAATATTAATCACAAACAAGACCATCTGCCTCTTCCTTAAAGCCGGTACCAGCCATGAAATTCATTAAGTACAATGACGGTGTGCTTCTGGGTTTCACCCTGACGTCTGTATCATGTAGTAGCTCGTCCATGGTGCAGAATGGGGAGAGAGCCAGCAGGAATGAGATTCCAGGGAGTTCCACATGCCCTGTGTCACAGACTCACCTGCGTTAATTCTATGTTTAGGAAGCTTGAAACCAGATGTCAGGATACTGTGAAACATATGACATACATGTTTCAGATTCATTGTTATGACTTAACAGGGTGAATCTCTTTAGTGGGTATATTTTAAAGTTTGTTTTTCTCCATTTTAATAATCATAAAATAAAATAGTAACTCTGGAAAATACAATTAAAAACCTGAGTTAAAGTTTTTAAAAATATTTCTTTAATAGCAATAAGCATTAGTATTACTCTTTTTGCAAAAAAATACAAGTCCAAGATTGTTAATAATTTACACATGCACTTCTTGAATGGAAATCCCTATCAAGTCAATCTTCATAAGGGTCTTTTGGTTCAAATCTGTCTCTTTGCATTCTTTTCTGAAATAAAATACATGAGTTCCTTGTCTTCTCTTTCTCCTGAGTTCTATGGCCTAAGCAGGTTTTTTTAATTATTATTGCTATTATTATTATATTTTATTATTATTAAAATGCAGTGGTATTAAACTTTCACCAAGGGTTTCACAGCTCTAAATACTGTGGCTTTCTGTAGAAACTGGATAAAGGCCAGCAGTGGTGCTGCACGCCTTTAATTGCAGTACTCGGCAGGAGAGGCAGGAGGATCTCTGTGAGTTCGAAGCCAGTCTGGTCTATAGAGGAAGTTCTACAATAGTCAGGGCTACACAGAGAAACTCTGTCTTGAAAAACCAATATGTATATATTTATAAACAAATAAATAAATATCTGGATAAAGTGACAGATGAAGACAGCATGTTATCCCTAGCACACATTCCCTCTGAGGAACTTGCTTTTCTTGCTCTCTCAGTCAGAACAGTACCTGAGGCTTGACTCTGCACCAAACACATTCTCTTCTGCTCCACACCTTTGTTTAGTACAGAATTTTATTACAAGGTATAGAGTACCTTTTATTCCCACTTCTTTCTACTGCTTTCCTATCTCTACCTGGTTTGTGCCATGTGTATTCTTTCTGTATCAGAAGCTTCCATCCTCTAAAGAGTTTTCTTCAGTGTATCCAACAGTGGTTTGGTAATATCTCCTACGTTCATGTACTATCTACTTACCTACCTACCTATCTCTATCTATCTATCTATCTATCTATCTATCTATCTATCTATCTATCTATCTATCTATCTATCTATCTATCTATCTTATTCTGAAGTTCACAGAGGGATTAAACAATAGAATAAGAGAGATGGCCTCTGTGCTCTCATTGCTACTCCAAACTGCTGTCATGTTTCTGAGATCCAGAGAAACACAATGAATCATTCAGGATCTCATAAGTACAAGTCTTAGAACGCTTGGGGATAGGACTACTGAGCTCTGGTTTATCAAATGTGTGTTCACAGGTAGATGATGTGGTTTTCTTCTCTGTATGGTATGAACATGTTTTACTACCATTGGTTAATAAAGAAGCTGTTTCAGCCAATGGTTTAGCAGAGCAAAGTCAGGTGGGAAATCTGAACAGAGACAGAGAAAGAGAGAGAGAGAGAGAGAGAGAGTAGGTAGAGTCAAGGAGAAGTCATGTAGGTGCTGAAGCAGAAGGACATGCTGAAACCTTAGGAACCTTGCCTGGTAAGCCACAGCCTCATGGCAATATGCAATTAATAGAAATGGTTTAATTCAAGGTGTAAGAGCTAGTTAGAAATATGCCTGAGTCATTGACCAAACAGTGTTGTAATTAATATAGCTTCTGTGTGATTATATGGGTCTGGGCAGACGGGAAATGAAAGAGCGATCTTCATTGACAGGTAGATAGAGGCTCACAGGGAGTGTGCATAGAGAGGTGGGAGAAAGTGTGGTGGCATCAGTAATAGAACAAAAAAAGCTGTAGAACAAGGTTACATATCAATAAGTGGAGAACAGAGTGACTCACTTTCCATTTTTCTTTGGCTTCATATTTGGGATTTTATTTTGGTATTTGTTCCTTCTGAAATAAACCTTGTGTGTCTCAATTTTCCCATCTTCATCTTGTTTTAAAGCTAGACTGAGTGGTAGCAACTATGATTCCTCCTTTCACAATTATTGGCCGCCCACCCCAACAACTTACTCCTACATTAGTGAGAACGAAGGCAATGACAAACAATTTATGTTGGCATGCTTTGGCCTATCCTTTACACTTAAAACTCCACCTCTGCCCTCCCATGGCCTGTGGGCCTCTTGACATTTCAGTATTCCTTTCCCTTATTTGTTTTTCCAGGAAGTCATTATTCCAGCTTTTAATTTATAAATTCCAGCGAAGGCTTTGTGCACACTTCCTTGCCTCTGATTTCACGCTCTACTGAGAATGTGTTTGGCTGGCCTCGGATCAGATATTCTCAGTTCAGCTTCCTCCAACTTCAGTGCCTGTCTCTGTAACTACCCATGCCTACTACTGTACTGTGCTCTCTTCAAAGGCCTCGTTTCTGAAATTCTAGCAACGCTGTTTCATCTTGTCACTACCAGTTCTTCGATTCCTGTTTCAGTTGGTTTCTCCTGCAGGGGCCCAACTCTCACTTTTTCCCTGGGAGTGGCTTAAGAGGAAAGCTGCAGGAAGCTCCCAACTTCTCTGCCACTCACTTTTTTTCCTTCCTATTTCTTTCCTTTGCTATTTTTTATTTTATTTTTTCTTATTCTTCACTTTCTTTCTCTCTCCTACCCCGTCCCTTAACTCCTGTCTTCCCTCCCCAGTCTTTTTTTCTGTCAGAATATTATTGCATGGATCAGGCTGCCTTTGAACTCATGATCCCTCTCCCTTAGCTTCCTGAATTGTGTTAGAACAGCTTCCACATGGAGGATTTCAGAGTTATTTTCCATTTTATCTCTCTGTAAGGAATGGATCCTCCCTTCTTTGGCTAAAATTTTCACATATTTTTATCCTTGTGTTTGCCCAAACACTAGTAAATGTTTTATCCATTTACTTTCTACCCCTTCAGACACTAACGATACCATTTTGAGTACTTATTTGCTGTCCTCAATATACATGTGCCCCTCATTTGTGTTTAGATTCCTTGCAGCCCTATCAAACTCAAGCTCTGGATTTTTTTTAATACAAAAGGCTTTATTTTACATTTACTGGGCGAAAGTAACCTTCCAATGCTATTAAAAATTCAAGGTCTGTAAGTAATTGTCTTCTTTAATGGGTCCCCAGCTACATCTTGCAATTTTTCAGTACCAACCTATTCACCAAACTCATAGCCTCACTAGGATGTTCTCTCTCGCGCCCTGCTTAGAGTCATCTGCTTGAAGTAAAAATAAACCTTAAACAAATGAGAGCTGGAAAGACAGCTCAGCAGTTAGGACAGCTCTGCCTTTTCCAGAGGACCCCAGCTCAGTTCCCCGTGGCCCTGTTAGGGAGCCCACAGCTTCCTGTAGCTCTAAAGGGAAGGGATCTGACACCTTTTCTGGCATTTGCAGCTCCCTTCCCAACTTACACACATGTATATGCACAGACAGAAACACATACATACACAAGAATAAAAATAATAATGGGTCTCAAAAAAGAACTCACCCGCTTCCACACCCCCTTTTTCTGCATTTGAGATCCTTCTATTGAAGGCTGGTATTCACACCAGGGCTCTGTGTGGTCCAATTTTTTCTACATCCTTGGGGACTTGGCTTCCTAAACCTATCATTTGTTCTTGGAAAAGGAATTTCTCTTTTGTTAGACTTTCCTTCTGGGCAGATAAGGATGCTCAGGTGAGCCCACGAACCAAAATAAAGCAAAGCAAAGCAAAGCAAAACAAACAACAACAACAAAATCCAAACATCTCCCCATGCTCTGGCTACTGATTCACCATTTCCTGATGTGCCGTGTTTTTATTTTGGGACGAATAATCTATACCAAATTTGTGCTCTTAATTTTTCATCATATCAATGAAATATGGCTTCTTCCTCCACCATCCAGCTGAACTGTGTGGTCTGTTAATAAGCCCTAACTTCATTTGTTTTCGGGCAGTATTTGTCATCTATGACCACATCTTTTTTTCCTGTGCAAACCATGCTTTGAACACTACAGCCATGCTGCTTGTTTTCACGGTTTCATGTAATCTTTCAGGCCACAGCTTATCACAAGGTCATGAAATTCTCAAGGTCTCAAATATTGCTAGACTTTAACCATCTGCTCTTACCTCTCAGTGTACATTCATTTGATATTTTAGTAACTCCATAGAAAAATGTTTCCTCAATCTCTACAACAATTCCCTTTGTGTGGACTTGCAGACCTATGGTGGTACTTCTGTGATCATGTGGGTAACACAGTCAACTCATTCAATATTTCCAAGACTGAATTCCTTTCTTTTATGCTTTTCTTCCTCCTAATAAAAGGTGCCCCAACTTATCCAGTCTCACAGCATAGACACCTAGGACTTAGAATCCCTCAATCTCAGTGACTCTTACAGCCAATGAATAATCAAGGTTTCACCATGTTCCATTAATTTATTTCCACCAACCCCCCTCCCCTCTCTCTCTCTCTTTCTCTTTATTACTGTGTTTCTTGAAATGGTCACTACTGCAGGCCTGGAGCTATGGGGAATCCTTCCCTTTAATTTCAACTCCAAGCTTTTGCAGAGCAAAATTCAATTTCATGTTACTGCCAAAGTTACTCCCTTAAAAGGAGTCAAAACTGTGGGAACCATTAACATCTCAAACTCCATCACTTGCTCCTCTGTTCTTTCAAGATAACGTTCAAACTCCTCTGCCTCCCACAATGCTTGCATGCACAGCTTTCATTTGTTTAGTTGAATTTATCTATTCAGAAATTCACCTTATTTTGACATGTCCTGTTTCCTTTTTAAAAAGATACTATCCAAATTTTTTCTTACACCTTTTAAAAACATGGATAGCTCCTACTCAGTCTTCCAATTTGAAATCAAAATTTAGGTCAAAGCCATCTTGGAAAAGCACACTCTGGCCCTCTGCTTTGTTCTATGTAGTTTCTGAACTGTTTTTCACACACTCATCGCCTGAACTGGTTTCTTCCTTACTTTTTTTTTTTTCTGTCTGGTTTGTAAATGGTATGCAGCCTGAGGCACGGTCATAGTAGCTTCCTAGTCAAGCTCCAACTCTATCCAGCACTTGTTACTCAACCAAGAGCACTGACACTCACATTCTCCACTGGACTGCTGGGCTGCTGTTCCCTCTGCTGAAGCAGAATGACTGGAATAAACAACTGAAAGGAGGGGAGGTTTATTAATCTGATAGGTTTGGAGCAGAGCAACTTACTCCGTGATGAAGAGGAGACAGAGAGAAAAGGATGGTGGGTGCTCTCTGCATGCTCCCCACCTCCAACCAGTTACTTAGTCTGTGTGGCAAACCCACTTAATGGTGCTATTTACACTTAGTAAATCTCTGGAAATATACACACAGACATACCTAGAAATATATCTGACCGTGTACTCTAGATTGTCCTAAGTCCTGTCAAGCTGACAAGACAATCACAGCTATTAAAGCACTCAAATATCTATCAATATCTATATAGTAGACTTAGATATAGATGTGTAGATATTCCTGAAGAATATGTAACAGTGTAGAAATTATCTGCTAAGTTAAAATGCATACAATACTAAATATGCAATCATTGAAACTTTGTAAAAACAAAGGTATTTAAAGAAAGGAACATAAAAATTCATTCAAATATTACTGTTTTAATTCTGAATTGCAACTCCTTGGTGATTTTTCTATTTTAGAGTAATTTCAACTAACATTATTTGCTAAATAATCACAACTCATACATGATTTGCCTTCTCAGTGAATTATTTGACCAAATTCCATCTGTATATAGTTTTTTACTTTTATTTTACTTACTGTTGTAACACAAAAGAAATGTACCCCAAGTAAATCTTTTTATGTGAAATAGGAGCAATGTTTACCAACAGATTGCTCATGCAAATAACTGCATCAAGACTGTCCTATAGCTGTGTGCAGAAGGATCTACCATTCACCTCCCATGAACCAAGAGGAGAGCATATGCAAATCTCAGATCTGTGTAGCAGCTTGTTCTAAACCTCCAACTTCAACTTCCAGTTGTAATATTAGTTTTAATACCACCAATCAACAACCCTTAACTGGGCAGAGAAAGTTGGGTTTGGTTTTGTTGTTGTTGTTTTAAAAGAAAATTTTTCTGAACATAAATGATAATAAATGTGCTTCATATAAGTTCCTAGCATTTTTATTATACAAAACCATTGGCCATGTGGATAATTGACTAAAGGCTACTCATTCTAAGGTAAAATCATGCAAGTTAGTTTGAAATCATGTATCAAGTGGTTTTATGTGAAGCATTGAAGAATATGAATGAAAAGCAATTAACTGAATTTTCAGCAAATGAGACCATGATTTGTGAAGCCTTTGAGTACTGCTTTTCCCTACTGAGTTTTGGAATTTACACAGTCTTGTTTGGGTTACCTCACTCAGCTGATAGCGACCAACAACCCAGACATGAAATCTTTATTGCATAAACTACACAGGAACCTTATTTTTCATATTCAAATATAGAAGGATGCTTTTTTATTTTCTGTTTACTCTGAAATAAAGGGGGAAGAAAATCTTACCTTTAGACTTAACGTCTTTTAGCATGCTATACTTATTAGTGATTGATCAATAATTGTGATACATTTCCCTAGAGTCAGGGTAATGTCATGAACATGTTAAAGGTGTGCTGTTAATAAAATGTAATCCAGTGGGTCACACAAGTTTTCTCAGAGACACAGATCTAAAGAAGTTGCTTTGATTTTCATCTTTCTACTGTGCTGTTATGGTTAATTTAGATGCATGTCGTTTTTCAGAATCCCACATTTCAGCTTTGAGTGTGTCCTGGTGGGTGCTCAGAGACTCCTAGGGAACAGCTTGAGCTCAGTGTCGAACATGATTTAGTATGTGCCTGACTAATACTTTCTATGTATCAATCATAGGAGCTACATGAATAATAACGCTGAGAATCCACACAACACAGACACAGTTGGTGCATAGGACTCAGGTAGAGTGCACCTTGATGCACAAAGTCAAGTTGCAAATTTCCTTTGTATGAAACAAAGGGTGAGAACTTTATCACGTTGCTGAAATTGAGAGTATAGTGGGGCAATTTCCTTCTACTCTTGGCCTATGCCACTTGTCTATGACAATAGCTTGCTATCAAATTTAAGACCCTTATTCGGGAGGTTAATGCGAGGTAGGAACTCCATTCAGTGTTATTTTGGCTTAAGGGCATAATGTCACAATTTGATGCATCCTCTAATGACTTTTCTTTCTAAAGGCAGCTTACAGCTTAGACCTAGTTCAGCGAATTTCCTTGTAAGGTCCTTGGAAGACTGGAGGAAAAAAAGAGCTACAATTGATTGCGTGGCCAAATTTCTGTTCATGCCTACTTACTGATTTTTGCTCATTTCACAAATAAACAAGGCATGAATACATCAACCCAGAAACCATAAACAATAAAGAACTTCATCCTGTAAGTTTGCTACGGCCAGCAGTTTGTGGCTGGATCTGCTATTTGTCATAAGATAAATGATGACGTGATTGCCATTTGTCAGTGAATACACAAGAGAGGTGCTCAGCTGTGAACAGTCAGATGCAGGCCACAGTAAATACCACCATTCTCACCACTAACTTTCTTTAAAACCGCCCCCTACAACTGTGAAAATACAAGTATAGCAGGGTTTGTGGTTTAAAAAAAAGATCTTTTTAACCAAAAGAAAACAATCATAGAGTAAGTACTAATCGTTTGCAAACCCCTGCTGAAAATCTTGCATTTACTGCGGCGAGGAATATGCTGCAAACACAGGCCATCTTTTATACTGGAGGTTGTTTTCTAAAGTTGGGCATTGAGTTTAATTTATATGTATTGTTCCCATTCTTGTACTGCTCAGTGATTTTTAATACAAACTTTTTTTTATGTTTCTGAGAATCACTAGTGCTTGACGGCTTTCAACTATATTAATAGGGTATATTAGCACCCATGCATTAATAGAACCCGTGTTTTATCTAGATTCTGATTGAACTATATTAATAGGGTATAACAGCACCCATACATTAATAGAACCCGTGTTTTATCTAGATTCTGATTGAATTTAGGGAGTGCCCAAATTCTGTGGCTAGCCGTGCTGCCAACTATATGAACTTCATTAATTTCTCTAACAGGCTACCCAGCAGCAAACTGGAGAAGATAGGATATGTATGGCATGCCGAGATGTGCTCATGGATCTCTAAGCTATAACATGCATTACCTACAAACACCTCGGCAGATGATGAAGGAACATTATAAAAACCACACATATAACAACAATAAAACTCAAAATCTGAAGCCTACATATGAAGGGAGCATAGAGGGAGACAGGGATTTGGGGTTTGCCATTTCCACTAGCAGGCAAACGCAGAGGTATGAAATAGCTAACATGTATCGTTTGAGGTTTTAAAATATGTTTATAACTCAGTTTTATCATGGGATACATCACTTTTCACAAGAGAACTCAGATTAAATAACACAGAACCTGAAATATCTTTACACCATTAGACACAGGTCCTTCAGGATTAAAGGTGAAATATGTGGGTTGAGAAATGGAGTGGGTGTGGGTACTTACTTTACAGTATCTCTAAATCCAAGCTCAAAATCAAGGGGGAAATATCAGTATTTAGTGGCAGGCGTTTCCAGAAGCTGAACTGTTCAATTTGAGTCACTGCAATTTTTAATGTACTATAATAAAATTATGAAGAATTAAATTATAAGTTTGTCCTTTTCCTACTTAGTCCAATCAAATGGCATGTTTAACCTTTATTTAAAATATATTATATCTAACCATTCTTAAAAAAGATCCCTTGATTCACTTTGTGCTGTAGCATATGAGAGTACTTTCAAATCTTTTGTCCTGGGACTAGAGATTTCTTGACATAAGCTAATACATTTTTCATCAAGTGCTAATGGGAGAAAATGATTTGGTAGATCAAAGGAATGTATGCATTGTCTGACTGCCAATGTTGGATACTATCTATTAGATGAATTTTATATATACTGGTGTATTGTCATCCTAAATTATGTTCTAATATATATAAAAAGATTACCAATAAAGTCATCAACATTATTGATTTGTATACATTAAAATGTAAAACAATTAACACTCTTAGCATATTAATGTATAAATCACACAATCATATCAAAACTTGTTCAAATAGTCCATTTGTGTTATGAACACCTGCCTGCTTTAATGATAATGCCTCAGTAGGATGCTGTCATACCGCTGTTTATAGAACTCAAGTATGCATCATATTTATGAACCTCATAAATCTGTTTTCCTTATATTGTACTAATAATTGTTTTGCTTGCGTTTTTTTCTAAAGAATTTACTTCTCTGGTTATTTCAGTGCTTCTATCAGCTACTTTATCTTTCCAGCTTGATAAATCTATTTTTTAATGGATTAGATAAATATCACTCATATATGCATTTCTATTGTCTTTTTAGCATTCAAAATACTGTTTCAGGGCAATCTCTCTGTCTCTTTTTCTCCCTCTGTGTCTGTCTCTGTCTCCCTCTGTCTCTCTCTCTCTCTCTCTAGAACACAAACAGAAAACAGAAAAAGGCTGACTTTTAGGCTCCTGACAGGAGTCTGGTATAAGTGGGAGACTTTTAATTCTCAAATTGTTTCACTTCACTAACTCTTTCAAAGTTGTTGCGCCAAGATGCCTGGCGGATTAAGCTCCATTGCCTTTTCTTGTTTTGAACTAATGTATTCTTGATCACCGTTTAATGAAACTATATACCACATGGAGATTTCACATTAGATAAGCCATGTGAAACCCTCATCAGACAAGTAACTCAGGCTGGTGGTAATCCTTCAGATGAAAATTTCAGACTAGCAGGTTTTCCAATTTAAATGAGCCCCTTTAACTATAAAAAATTGGCACGGTATGATTGCTAAAAATTATTTTTAAATTTTTATGTTGCCAAAGTGCCCTGGTGGCTGTAAAAAACAGAAATCCTGCCGTAAATACAGAAAACATTAACTGGTCACTGAGGGGATCCAATTTACAACCCATAGAGACAACTCACACAGCTCACTGACACTGGTGAGATTGGGTCTGTGATGGGGCACTCAGCTCTGCTCCCCCACCCAGAAGCAAAGCTCGCCCTAAAGATGCAATTAAATAGATTTATTCCACAAGTTTCTCCAGTCAGTGGCTATTACTCACTCTTACTTCATTGAGCTCTGATCTATAGAATGTTCACGGCGTGTTCAGGTACCCTTTAGACAGCAACAGTTCTTGTTATGAATTTCTCATGGAAAAACCATCATGGGAGGAATTAACATGTGTTATTTAACTTTTTTATTTAAGCGATTCTATTTATGTTAAGTTACCTATCTGTTCTCCATTCTTCTTCTAACCTAGAATCACTGCACCTAAGGATCTTACAGCTGGGATTATGACAGATGGAGCTCAATTGTTTTCTACCAATTTTAGATGTTTTATGAATTTGGACTTCAAATAAGAAGGAAAAGAATATGTTTAGAATGTGTTTTGGGGTGTGTATTATATTTTTGTTTTATTCCATCACAGATACAGGACATGTGCACAAGCACAAAACATGTCCAGAGCTATTCTTCTGTGTCTAGTAGATGATCCTAGAGGTATAAGGCTGAAAAGAGTAGCCTTGATAAGTTTATTCTGAGATACCACTGCTGTCTAATGTGTACTACAGAGTTTTACAGAGTAAGAATTTTTCAAGCTGTAAAAAAGTTATGGCTGCTTACAAGGAACCCAAATTTTTAGCTAAATGTTTCCTATTAAAGGAAAAACCAGGAAAATCACCAGCTCAGTGTAAACAGTAAAATTGCAACAAGAGAATAGATATAATATCAAATACACACATAAACACCCAGATATGTAACTGTCAATAATTAGCATGCAAGTAACCCCAAAATGAAGAATCTGGAATCTTAAATAGAAACTGACTAAAACCAAAGGCCTGATTGTGCCGCTATTTAAATACTCATCTACATTTGAGGGTTGCACAGACCTTGAATCCTATAAGATTCTGTCTTAACAACCACTAGTTTGCACTAGGCTTCCACTATCTGCAGACTAAATACAAATAAGAATGTAATCTGTAGTAAAGAGCTACCTTTTAGTCCACTAAATAAATGTTGGGAAAACATGTATAGTTATTAGCATCAAATACCACAAATGAAAACAACAACGCAACAAACTCGAGGAACAAAACCGCTGTTATTTGGGTTTGCTTAACCTACTCAGTCACCTAATGAGGTGAGGTCACTGTAAAGTTACCAACTCTCCAAAAGGATTGCACTAAAGTGAAGCACAGACCTGGGTAAGGGTCTGGACAAGCACTTTCCTCCCAGAAACACAACAGCAAACACTGGAAAGGAGTCCACAGATCTGGGAAGCACTGGAAGAGCATGCAACTCTCTAGGTGCAGAGGCTAGGGTTTGTCCTCCATCAGTCACTGGGGGTGGGGCGGGACAGAGGATTGGGACTTATAGAGGGAAACCTGAGATAATGAGCAGGCAGAGACACTCTCAGTATTCTCAGAGTAAGCAACATGGCAGGGAACGCCTTGCTTTAAAGAACAAATAAGTTTGTAATCTTCCAGGACAAATGGAGAATGTGGAAAAGAGGTATGGGTGACACTGGGTAGGAGTGCATTATGGATGTTGCTTTAAACATTTGTAAACTTGCACATATGGGGAAAAAGAGCACCCTGGAATCTTAAGTTCCAGTGTGAATGATGTCCTCTAGTGTCTGTTTATGATAGCTATAGCATTAAAACACTGTTTATGGAAATAAAATAATTCTTTTTATAAACTGTTAAAATGTTTGAAAATAATGCTCAAACCCAAAGTGGAAGATTGTTACAACAGGCAACTAGACGAGAGAAATATGAAGGAACGTAAAAATATAAAATTTCTGACAAGAAACTTAGACATGTTTAGCAAGAAAGGGTGCTCTGAATTGGTAATCATTTAATCTAAGGAAATCTTGAGGATGCCTGAAGAGAGAGAAGTTAATGGGTTTTAGGTGTGAATGTTAGGGTAGATCTTACGTAGAAAATAGCATCTTAAAGTATCTGTGGGTCAGTAGTTTCCAACTTTCTTCTGATCTTGTGGTTCACCAGCATGGCCCTTATAAAGAGGAAGCAGGTACAGTTCGAAGGTAAAAAAAAACAAAATAAAATATCACTATCATCACAACTGTCACCACCACTCAGCACGACAAATTTCTCCTGGTTTAGATAATTCACCTTTGACCTTCTATAATGATACCATACTCCATCTACATAATTGTGTCTCTGACAAGAATTTACTCATTAACTAGTATGTGCCAAACACCATAAAATGTTCAGGCTAAACCCCTCCATTGCAGGCAATGAAGCTTGCTCCAAAATGCTTAGTATCCACTTTCAAATGC
This sequence comes from Ondatra zibethicus, assembly GCA_004026605.1. Taxonomy (NCBI): domain Eukaryota; kingdom Metazoa; phylum Chordata; class Mammalia; order Rodentia; family Cricetidae; genus Ondatra; species Ondatra zibethicus. The sequence goes on along the minus strand of PVIU01001905.1, from coordinate 18,037 downwards.
AGACAATGAGACTTGGCATTTGCCATTCAGAATACTTAGAATTTCATATGGCTCTGTCTTTTCACTAGGGATTTATACTGATTTTCAATTCCAACAACGATTTGCCGCAGACAAAATAGAGGGGTGGGTATATGTTTCTACACTTAGTGTTTCAATCTTTAATAGCCATGCGTTGTTCCAGCAGCTGGTGTATATGATGGCTGACAGTCTCAGGCCACTTCTACCTGCCATACAGATGTGTCAAGTAATGTGTAGATTAGCAATCAAAGAAAGCATTTTCTGACGTTTAGCGACCCAAACATGGCCATGGGTGATTTCTAATGATGATGTGCTGAATCTGCCTAAAATGGAGCAGAAATGAGGACACAAAGGATGTTAACGTCTCCAGATCTGCCCGTCACTTCATCAGCAGAAAACCCCGCCTTCCTGAGTTTCCTTCCTTAATCTCACCTTGGGGTATTGGACTTGTTACTTTCCTTACAGCGTATTCTCAGGAGGGAAAGTGAATCTGAGCAGTCTATAAGGGAAGCAGATTGCTCAGAGACTGAGACCTGAACCTGCCACTGGACTGTGCTGATTTCAATTATATTAAATTGGAAAACGGATTCTAAAGACACACCTCCTGAGTAACTTCAGGTGACACACAAGATAAACTGGTGTTCAAACGGAAAGGTAGGGGCTACATCCCAACTCCTGCTTTTAGAGGGGCATATACAAATGCATATACAAATATACAAATATATACAAATGCATATTTTTTAGAGGAGCATTTAAGTTTCTACTTTATTAGGTCCTGTTTTTCCTGACTATACCCTCCTATCTTATAGGTGATGGCTGTAGTCTTGAGACAGAAACCAAATGAAATTGAGAGTTGATATCATTCCTAGTGCCTGAGGAAGTTCTTTGTGAACAGAACCTTAATTTTCTAGTGAATGGGTGGCATAGGGATAGATATGCTGACTATATTCTGTTTACCTTTGAATTTCAAAGACCAGTTACTAATGTGCATTCAATCCTATGGGGCTTTAATTCCCCTTGGTGAAAGAGAAGACCATTTGGGCACCTATGATACACAGTAATGATACCCTCATTCTTAACAGTTTGCCAAAGGCTTTTGAGATGTTTGTATGTTGGAGGAGGAGAGAGGGGACCATTATAATCCCATACTTGTATCTTAAAATCCAAGTGGTGACGGAAAAGCCTTGTTCAATGTCACTCAGTTTAAATTCTCAAAATATAACCATAAAATTAGAAAAATGTATTTGCTGCCTACCATACTGAATTGGCTCATGAAGAAAAAGACCCTTACACTTGAGATTTTAAAAAAAAGGTTTAATTTTTTAAAGATAGGGTAGGAAAGAATCTTTTGTTTAAAAATTGTTCTGTCTCAGAATTCAACTCTGATGTAAACTCATGGGCAAGAATGGAGAAATTGGAGTCAAAGCTGGAAATATTTTTTCACTTTTTTTGTTTAGCACATTCATTGTCTTTTTCATAAAAAGTGTTTCACATTATAAAAATCAACAAAGGTTATCGAAAAGCATTTTCATTATTTTATATAGTACTGAAAATGAACTTGACACCATACAACAGTTTATATATTTCATTTCCTTTCTCTTTATAGCCTATTTCATTTCCTCTCAAACTGTTATGATTATCATGGCACCCAAATTTGAGATATGCAGTTCCCTCAGGAGGTCAGGTATATGTGTTTTCTGCAAGAAAATAAATCAGACAGTGGAAGAGTGATTTGGGTAATGTTGACAATCTACCCCCCCCACACACACAATGAACAAAACACTGTGTGATGTTTTGTCAGAGCGTCAGGGCCAGGTTTTAAAAAACTCCTAATTCTAGCAGGAAAAATTCAGTGATGTGACTTCAGTGGGAAGCCTCTGATACTTGAAAGCTCTGGTAACTGAAAACGGGCCCCTGACTGATCAATCACTTCAGTTAGATCTATGTTTATGAACACTGCAACCCTACAGATGTCTTGCTTCTGCAGGACTAATTCTTCTTAAAGCAAGCTGAGGCAATCTTCCTGAAGGTTAGGATGCCCATGTAAAGGTGAGTGGTCAGGATAATGGGATAATAGAAGGCCCTCCTAATTATATTAACAACCAAGAAAGAAAAATAGTGAGATATGCTACTTGCCACTGAATTGATTACACACACACACACACACACACACACACACACACACACACACACACACGCTACAATGAGTAATTAGTGATATAGTTTAGACCACCCTCTGGCAAGACTTGAACGCCCTTTCTTTTAAACATTTTTGAGAAGGGGAAAGGTTTATTATCCGCCCCCCCCGCCACCGTGTGTGGGCATGCACTGAAGATAAAAGTTATGACCTCGTATATGTTGGCAAATGAACTACCACTGGGTACATCTCCAATCATTTGAACATGCATGTACATGCCCTTCCCCCTTTTGATTTATTGTTTAGAAACAGCATATGAAAATGATGCTCCAGAGTCTTCCAGTGAAGTTGGCCTTACCTCGCAGAATAGAGGACTTGTCATTTATGCCAATGATCTTTATTAGGAATTACACTCCATGAGATGGAGCACATTCTTGACACTGCCTGGGTGGTGAAGAACCAGAGACTAGATTGCCCAGAGCTCTACAGTGGAACCAAATACTCATAGATCAGTACCTTATTCAGCCAGCATCAGAGAAGTTTCCTTCTGCAGTAGATGGGAACAAATGCAAAGACCTACAGCCAGACATAGAGACATATCAGACACTGATAAGAGAGAGACAGAGGGGAGAGACAGACACAGAGAGAGACAGAGAGACAAACAGTATTGGAACACAGAACACACTATTTTAAGTAGGATGTTTCCAACAAGTCCCTCATGGAGCCCAATGGAAGATGAGGCAGAAAGAGTTTAAGAGCCAGAGGGGATGGAGGACATCAGGAGAACAAGTGTTTCTAAGTCAACTGAGCAAATTTCCTTTGAACTCAGAGACTGGAGCAGCAAGCAGCACAGGGCCCACACAGGTCTGCACCAATCTCTCTGTATATATACTATGGCTTTCAGTTTAGAACCCTTCATGGGACTCCTGAGTGTGTGAACCAGCGAGTCTCTGATTCTCAGCCCTGCTTTTGGGGTTCTTTTCCTTCTGTTGGTCTGCCTTGTCCAACTTCGATCTGGTGGTTTTGGTTTTATCTTATTTTACTTTGTTGTGTTTTGTTGTTATATCTTAGAAGCCTGTTCTTTTCTAATGAGAGGCAGAGAGGGGAATGGATCCTGATGGGAAGGGATGTGGGGAGGAACTGGGAGGAAAAAGAGAGAGGCAATACTTTACTCAGGTTATATTGTATGAGAAAAGAGTCAGTTTGCAGTAAAGGGGGAAATAATTGCATACTGAATGTAATAAGAACTCAGTGCCTACTTACTAATTAAACTGGACAGTTTTCCCAGTCTCCACCTTTCCAGAGTGAACTCTGAGTGTGCCATTCTCTGGAAAAGCATTTTAGACACATTCTATGCTTCATCCTTGTTAGAGAATGTTGCTGGAATTAGCTAAATCAGGGATGGAGCAAAGATTTTCTTCTCACAGCCCCATAGTCTAGAAAGTCTAGTTGATTTTAGTACCACCCTGATTCTTCATTAGTGCTTCCAACCCACAATTCCGTACACATATGAGAAGATATTCCTTCCTTTGAGTTTTACTGTGATTAGAGAACACAGTACACAGCCAGTCAGCCAAATGAAGTGTTTTTAATGGACTGCTGGTCATTTTGACATGTCTAGGAGAGAGTCTGGCTCAAGGACTGGGCCTTCTCTCTCTTTGTATACCTCATCGCACCACCATCCCATTTTACCTCAGTATCAAACCGGATGACCTCGCCAACATTTTAATCTTGGAGTTTATGGACTTACTCAAATCATGTTAACTTCAATTCCACAAGTCATTAGCCATTCATACCCATGGTCATCCTTCCTACTTCACTGTCTCCTGGAGTGACTCCACCTCACTTGCTGAGTCCAGTCTTGGGGCCCGTTGCTTCTGTTCTCACACTCCTTTCCATTTCGTGCCAGCCCGACTTGGTATATCTACTTTGGTTTATTTTTTTCTGGCAGTGCTGAATTCATAAAGCCTCTCATGCAGCATCTTCCCCCAAATTTCTATAAGGGCATCTACACCCAAACTCTTACTCTCTGAGTTCTAGACTCTTAGCTTCAGTTTGTTGCTGAGCACCAAGTAGCTCCTCAAAGTATATTATATTATGTTATGTTATGTTATGTTATATTATATTATATATAGCCAGCTTCACACATTTTCTTTAACCTACAGACTCTATTTCTAGATAACTATGCCATGAGGTATCAGGTTATTAGTGTGATAATCCTCATGTTCATATCTGGACAGTGCTTCTCAGCATCAGCAGCAGAGTCATTTATATTCTGTCTATAGGAACAACAACAGAAATCTGGTCCCCAGTCATTGGAAGGTCTTGGTGTCACTACAGAAGTCTTTACTGGTGCCACATTATCTAACATCCAACATTCCTCTCTAACATATGCATATAATATGTAGGAGTCAATCACTCTTCTGCCATGGAAAACACAGAACTATTCATCTTGCCACAGCAGCATAAAAAAGATCAGGTCTTTGTATATTTGTGTGTGGTGTTTGTGTTCCTTTAGTGTGTACTTGTGGGTGCATGTATGTGTGGAGGCCAGAGGCCAATGTTGGGTGTTGTCTTCAATTGTTCTCCACACCCTACTCTTTGAGACTGGTTCTGTAGCAGAGCCTAGAAATTATCATTGTAGCTGGGCTGCCTGCCCATCCATCGAGTTCCAGGGACCTGCCCCTAGCTCTGGGGTTATAGATGTGCACCACTGTATTTGTCTTTTACAGGGCTAATGAGGTGTGGATACTATCAAAATGCATTATGTACATATATGAAAATGCCGTAATGAAGCCTGTCATAATGCATAATTAATAACTGCTAATAAAAATTTAAGAAGTTATGTGTTTTACTGATAGTCTGCAGTGGGTGAGGCATTGAAAATGGCAATGTACTAGAGAATGAAAAGCAACTGTAAAAATATAACATGTAAACTATGTTCATAAAATGCTACAATTACGTAGAAAAATATGCATAGAAAACTGACAAAGAATAACAGCCAAAGACTGTAAGAGACACCTCTAAGCTGCTGGGAGAGATAAAAACTAAAGATGGTGGTCAGTTCTCTACACAGATAAAAGCTAAAGGTGGCGGCTGGTTCTCTGCATAAATAAAATTCTCTTCTGATGTCAGGTATGCAGTTTAACATTGTATTAGCAGTAATTCTGGGACCTAGCAGAGAGATGAGGGAAAGAAGGAAAGCTCTTTTTCTTCAGTAAATTAAATATTCATAATCTTTTGAATTTATATTTAAGAACCCACTACTCCATGTAGCACCCTTCTCCTGATTTCTTAGTGTTTGTGACCAGTTCAGCATTAGGTCTGGGTAAAAACTTTATTTCCTGATGCAAAATTAGCACTTCTTGTTACCTGCCGTCAAATAAAACATGATTTTCCCAGCCAGCCACAGAATTCTGATGTGTCAAGTTCATACATTCTGTGGCTCACTGATAACCATATCAGAAACACTGGTGTAGGAAGCATTCATTATGTGAAACAAGTCCCTCATGCTAAGAACTTTCATGTTGTATTAAAGTGGTTTCTATGTCAGGAATGTTATCACTAAGGAAAACTTTTCATGTCAGGGAAATTCATTGGTCAATTCCTGTTTCCCACCAGTTTATTATTCATTAATTTCCATTACTGAGACCATAAATGATGTGGTTATTTTCTTCCCACTAATAGTCATCAATATTTCCGGACATTGGATGAAGGTCACCATTTGTGACTTGAGTTTTGTCACTATACTCATGTCTACTGTCACATAGTCCATCTTCCTGCTGATGCAAGGTTCTTAGTACCTAGAATTTCACTACTCTGCATGGAGCGCTGTGAACAGAGTACCACTTATTAAATGGTTGTGGGAAATGAAAAAATGGTGAGTGCTCAATAAGAGAACTAAGTTACACACCGTAACAAGCTTTGACGTTAGAGTTATTTGGGCACCTGGCTGTCGAATGAGATTGGGGGAGGGTCACCGTTTTGTTAGAAGCCAAGTATTCTCCATGTGAAATGGTCAAGGAATGATTGACTAGGAAAATGCTGGACTCTGGTAATAATGGGGGGAAGACATATCTCCCTACACAGGGAAATAGGAAGCAAAGTTAACAAGGAAAGGGGAAGCACTGAGACCATCAGTCTGGAATTGTTCTTCCAGTGTAGTTCATTGCCATTCCCTCATAACACAAAAGAAAAAGAGCAGATATTGAATGTTGCAAGGAGCAGGCCACTTGTTTATCCTGGCCACCTGGCTAGCTTACACCCAAAACAACCACACAGAAACTGTATTAATTAAATCACTGCTTGGCCATTAGCTCTAACTTCTTATTGGCTAACTCTTACATATTAGTTTAACCCATCTCCATTAATCTGTGTATTGTCACGTGTCAATGGCTTACTGGAGATTCTAACCGGTGTTCATCTCCGGCGGAGGATCCATGGCTTCTCCGACTCTGCCCTTCTTCCTCCCAGCATTCAGTTCTGTTTTCTCTGCCAACTAAGTTCCGCCCTATCAACTAGGCCAGGGCAGTTTCTTTATTCATTAACCAATGAAAGCAACACACAAACAGAAGGACCTCCTACACCAATTGAATGCAGGAAACGACAAATGAATAAAAACAACAATAAAAACAAAACCCCTAGAGAGAAGCTTTGCCATGGAGAAAGTCTGGGCTGCCAAGAGAACACAGTATAGAATGTAATCTCCAGCCCTGTTAATCGTTGCTCACATTTTTACCTCTGTGCTGCTGTTTTTTACATCATTGATCAATGCTATAGAAGATATTATAGTTATTTTTTAAACAACATCTACAGGTGATCTATGATTGTGTTTAATTCTTCTGCCCAAAGGGGACAGTCTAGATCAATAACACCAAGTTTAGCTTTCATGTGACATTTCTCATCATGGAGTGCCTTGTAGAGACATTTATGAACATACTGTTTCTAAAGAGGAATGACATTGTGGCCACTGGGAGAAAAGGAACCATATTGCGTTTCCACACTGTTCACTGCCAGAAACCTAATGTCAGTCACACACAAAGAGCATCCTCAATGTGGAGACTTAGTAACTAGTGAACCTTAATTGTTCTTATCACACAGTTGAACTCTATGCTTTGGGTCACATGTGGCAAGCCATTTGGATAAATCTGTTCAAGGAACAGATAAGAGTCAACTTCATACAGTCAGGTTCCTGATGAGCATTATTGAGGTATGTCAAAGAACCCTTCAGGTCAGAAACAATAGAAGACATAACTATTTCACCCAAGGGGATAGAGGGGGTGGCAAACATTGCAGATACGATAGAGGACAGAAAGGATCAGGAGTGGGAGCAGAAGGAGGATGAGAGAGTGGTACCAGAAAACAGCAGGAGTGTTCTCAGACACATCTGGACTACCAGATCGGTGCAGTCTGAAAGAACTCTTGCTTCTTGCTACTGTCATGCCTGCATGTAGCCAGCAAACTTATCAAAGCAGATGGCCCTCAACCACCCATGTATGGCTGTAAATATCTACCCATCTATTCATGACCCAAGTGTTCACTGACTTCCTCAGCTCTGAGCTATTGAGACACAGGAAAGAAAAATAGCTGCCCTCATCCAAAAAGAAGTCAACTGTCCACAAACAAGTACCTGTGAGTCAATCTAAGGGGTTAAGATGGAGACCATTGCTGAGCAAAACGCTGGACCCATACTATGCGTCTAAGGGGGCTCTGGGGTTGGAGATTTCTGGGTAGAAATGCACAGACTGGATTTTTGGTGGAAAGAAAGTCAAATCTCTGTAAGCTAGGGGCTGGGTAGGTCAGTGGATTATTGTTCCACTGAAGTGCTGAAGTGCCGGTCAAGGAGTGATTGCTGACATTCCAATGTGTGCTCAGCACCAGAACTGTGAAATGTGATTGATCTCAGAGAAGTGATTCTACAGTTTCAGTAACACAGGGGCGAGGGACAGTGCTCGAGTAAGCAAATGACAAAGTCTTGTAGTGAGAGCTGCTTTTTAGTCTCAGCTTTTGAGTCCTCATGGTCACAGGTCTGAGACTTAAACACTGGAGTTCTCAGAATCCCTCCACTAGGGAGGAGGCATCGTTTATCGCCACTAGATGGCGCCAACCATTTTCATTTTTTAAGGAAGGAAAAAGAAAACTTTCTAGTAGCCAAGCCACATTCAAGTAAAAGACTGTTACTTACCACAACTATTTAATAAAACGGTTATAAATTTAATAATTATTTAATAATGAATGATTCAGAACCACTACGAACGCTCCTAAGAGGTACATTTGAGCCAATTTTTAAAAAATTTACTAAAGCTTGCTTTGCCTTATGAAAGAACAAAAGGAATTTGAAATAGTAGGATTAAATAAGCTGGTAAAAGTTATTATAAAATATTGCACATATCTTATTTATTGGGGCAAAAATTAGCTTTAATAAATACAATTTTTTTCAGGAGAACTGTGTCATTGTGCAATGAAAAAATTGAAATTTCAACACATTTCTAAACTCTTACTAGCTTATTGCAATTATATATAATAAAAAACATTGTAAATTGTAAAATGGAATAGCATAATGCATTGTTTAGTTAGAATCTATATAAAATTAATAATATATTTAGCTTTATATGGTTTGATTAATAAAATTCAGGTGCAAGACATATTTTGGCATATGATTTCAAAGGGTTAGACACCTTCTTAAAGAAAAGAACGTAAAGTGTTTTCACTTAACCAGTGTTTGCATGGAAATAAAGCAGCACCTATCTCTCCACTGAAAGTTGTAAAATGGTTCTGGAATGAACACAACCTCAGTGGGCTTGGAACATAAAGCAAGGAACAGTAAAGTCAGAGTCCACACAGAATGCACGGAAAGCCCGATGCCCGGCGAGAACACGCAAGGACTACTCCAGAAAGAAAAGTAAAAGCCACAGGCTTATTGCATGAACACAATGACTTTTAAAATCTAAGTAGCGCTGTCACACCAGCCCCAAATGAAGAATGTGCAGCGTGTTTAGCTATCTCCGTGTTTCTCTCATGTCATGTAGTACTCACCCGTATATCGGCCAGGGTGCTCTTTCTCATTTCCACAAGCATTTGGAACCGCTTGTCCTCCTCAAAGATCCTCTCTTGGCAGTGCTGCTTCTCCTGCATGAGATGGTCAAACACACCCTGCGCGTGTTCCCTGTCAAATCTCAGCTTGAAGAACTCTTCCCTGTGTGGAAGGAGTTTCACATGTGAACTCAGGGCTTACAGGAGCTATTGCGAGTGTGAGCTGTGATCAGAACAAGGAAGCATCACTACAGAGCGGCAGGTCCCTGGACTTTAGTTAGGCGTTCTGTCATCTGGGTGTATGGCACCCAGTATGAAGGCTGAGGAGGATTTGTAGCCCATCTCAGGTCTTTATAAATCTAGTGCAATTTGTATAATTCTAAGTTTATACCTTTTAGACCTATAAAATATTCTTTCTGGTGTTTAATAATTTAAACACTGTGTTTTCTTCTTCCCTCCTTCTCTCCCTCCCTCCCTCCTTCTCTCTCTTTCTTCCTTTCTTTTTCTTTTTTGAGACAGGTTTCTCTGTGTAACAATTCTGATTGTAACTCACTCTGTAGACCAGGCTGGGCCCTAACCCACAGAGATCCACCTGCCTCTGCCTCCTTAGTGCTGGAATTAAAGGTGTGTTCCTCCACCACCACCTGGCTTTTCCTTGCTTTTTTATATGATATGACCAAGATAAATTAGTCTTTTGCAGATAATAGCTATGTGACCATTGTAAACAGAGACTGCACTTTTGTTTCCCGGCTGCCCAGACTGGAGTAATCACACAGAAACTATATTAATTACAAGACTGTTTGGCCGATGGCTCAGGCGTATTTCTAGTTACCTCTTACATCTTAAGTTAACCCATTTCTATTTCTCTATGTATTGCCATGTGACTGTGAAGTTACCTCATTTTCTACATGTCTTGTTTCCTCAGTGGCTGGCTGTCTCTCCTTGACTCTGTCTACACTCTCTCTTTGTCTCTGTTCAGATTTCCCACCTGGGTACTCTGCTAAGCCATTGGCCAAAACAGCTTTATTCATCAACCAGTAAAAGCAACACATATATACAGAAGGGCATCCCACATCATTTCCCCTTTTCTATCTAATTAAAAAGGAAGGTTTTAACTTTAACATAGTAAAATTACATATACAAAACAGTTATTAAGCAAGAATTATAGTTATAATATAACATTAACTATAGTTATAATATATATAGTTTTATATATAGTTATATTTATATATAGTTACAGTTATAATATAATAATAATAAAAACTATAAACTATAATCATATATAATTTGACTATATAATTATATATTATTAACTATATTTTTATATAATTTGACTATATAATATATAATTATATATTACATATAAATATGTTTATATATATATAAGCCTTGGTATCCATCTTGGTATTAGGGTTAGGTTTATATATTAAATCATATATGTATATATATGATATATATGTACACACACACACACACACACACACATATATATATATATGCTTTGAACTCACAGAGGTCCATTTGACTCTGTCTCCCAAATCCTGGGATTAAAGATGTGTGTCATAGTTGTCTGACCTCTAGTGGCTTTATCTTTGCCTCTGGTCTTCAGGTAAGATTTATTTATCAAAATACAAATAATATTCCATGACAGACCATGATCACAATAGCCCTCTAAGTTGGACTGACTTAAGTCCACTAGAGAGTATCTTGTTTCTGGCTACCCATAGCTGGTTTTTGCTTGTATTTTAATGAATGTGTGTGCATGTGTGTGTGGAGTGTGATGGACATGCGTGCAGGCTTTTGTGTGGAGGGCAGAGGCTCTGCTGTAGTAGGGCAGGTCCACTTTTTTTTTTTTTTATCAAATTGACTGCCATGGACTGAGTGTGCTAATATTTTTGCTGGCTATCAAGCCACCATCCTAATGTGATCCGTCAGTTACCCCTCTAATCATTATGCGAGCCTATTTTATGGTATTTAACAAAAGAGGAAACAGAGCCAACATGAATACAGGATGAGAGTACGATTTCCACAGGACACATGGACACCCCGTGGGCCTGAGAGCACCGTCTAGGAGCCAAGGACCCTTTTCAGGGACAGCACCCCTGACTGATGAGGTGCGCTCATGAAGAGGCCACTGAACAAGGCAGATGTGAAAAGATGATAGAGTCTATAGAATGTTTGTTTCTAAATTCTTCCCTCAAAACTGTAACCCACAAGGTTAGGGGGAAACCATAAAATACTAAACATGGCTCACAAATGCTAACAATGTGTTGAATTAATGAAAGATATTATTAATAACAGAGAGAAGTCCACATATGTGGGAACTTCAAATAAAAATAAACCCAGCTTTTCAAATAAAAATAAACCCAGGAGAGAAATAAAGAAGGAGAGCAACTTGTAATTATACCCATATAAATAAAAAATGGTTAAAAATTATATTTTATCACATACTTCAGATAAAATTCTGAGGGGAAAATATGAACCATCTTAAGAACATATTTTAACTATAAAAATCTGATTGTATTAATCATAGAGCAAATATGATTGTTATTTTGCAAAACTTACTTCAACTTTTCAAGTTTATCTTCATAATTTATCTTTTCCAGTTTCATTACTTTTATCTCCTTATCCAGTTCTTTGCTTTTTGCATTGAGAATAATTGTTTTATTTTTAGTAAACTCTATTTCTTGATGAATTAGTGAACCTTTTCCCTAAAAAAAAAAAGTTTCAAAGATTTCTTTTTAACACTTTGGAATTTAGAGACATGGCTACACAAGCTACATAGACAGTAGAAGAACAGCAACTTAGGGGACAATGTAAACATCATAGTGACAGGGCTGTACAGACAATTAAGAGTAACAATTTCTTAGCACGGTAGGCCATGATGTAAGCATGTGCTCTAATGTTACCAGACAAGTTTCCTAAGTGTAGAATCATACCTTTGCTCTTTGATCTCCCACCCACGTCAATGCCAGCCTGCCACATGTCCTAAAATACATAAACTTGCTTTCTCAAGGCACACATGCATAACTCTGGTTCTCACCCACACAGGATGACCCTTGAGGAGTGCGTGTGGGGTGTCAGCTAAACATAGATGCTCTCTCATCTTTCAAACATTACAAAACCGCATTTCGTCAGCACAACTTCCTGGGGTGATTCTGGGAAATTAAATCCATGCTGAGCTGTTTCTTAGGTGAGTTGACCTCTAATACCTTTTTATAAGCACTGATAAAAACAGGGTTAACATGTTTATGCTGGCAATACAGAGTGGAGTATTAACATATTACTGGACAAAGCTTACTAAACTTAAGTCTCTGTATGACCAAAACAAGAGGAATGGGAAAAAAATCGCTTTAGCTATTTAAATGAAGATTCTTTCTAAAACCAACAAGTTCCTAGTAAATGAAAAATTTTAAATTATATATTTTAAATAAATCTTAATCTTTTAAAAATAATAACCTATATTGTCAAATCATAAATCATTATTATAATATTTTTATTAATGATTAAGTGTATATCTGAATAAACTTTCTATTCAATAAGCATATTTCTGATAAATGATGATTTTGTGAATTAAAGAAAATCCCCTCTCTTCCTTTGCCTTCTGTCTCCCTTTCTTCCTTTCTCTGGCTCCCCTCCTTCCGCCCTATGGCTCCCCTCCTTTTTCCTCTCTTCCTCTTTCAGGTTGCTCACATCTGGGTAGTAAAATGAGTGAAATGGGTGATGCTTAAACAGTTCACATTCAACATACTGAGAAGTTCAGAAATAGAAGACAAGTAGGTTTGGTGCCTGGTCAGGACTCGTTCTTTTTCAAAGAGGCTATCTTCTTGCTGTGTACTCACATAGGGAAAGGGGTGAGCTTGGCCCCTCAGCTGGCTTTTAAAAGGCATTGGTCCCAGTCACAAGGGTGGAGCCCTCAGGACCTTGCTGGCTCACTGAGTTCCTCCAACCCACGCCCCAACAACAGAGACCCTTTCCAGAGAAGAATTATGGGAGGGCACCAATGTTCTTCTCCTCCTCACGGGCCTTGCTTTCCTTCCTCCATTCATCTTTCTTTTGCCTCATTGCTTCCTAGAAGCTCCATGTAGAGATCAGTATGAGAGCCAAGAGAGGAGCAGATTCCTCTGTAAACCCAGCATGAATTTTGGGCTGCTCTGGGTTATTTTCCTGCTAAAGGCTGTGTGCCTTATAGACTAGAGCAGTGGGAAAGACAGGATGCATAGCTACAGTGTGTGTGTGTGTGTGTGTGTGTGTGTGTGTGTGTGCGTGTGTGTGTGTGTGTGTGTGTGTGATGTGTGTGCAGAGACCATTTTGTGAGAGCAATTCTAACACAAGGCATCACTTCACAATCATATTTGCCTGATGAGTTATCATTGGCGTAAGAAATTATAAATTGAAAATTTAGTTTTCACCTCAGTTTGTGTGAGTTCCTTACGACTTTTCTTGCTCTTTCTTCGTAGCTTTCTCTTTGTTGCCTCTACTTTCCGCCTTACAAATTCTTTCTTCCCCCTTATCTCTTGAAGCATCTAGAAGACATTCAGATTTTAAGTCATATAACATTTGTGACTCAATTGCCCTGATTTGGATATATAGTACGTAGTGATTATCTTAATAATCACAATGTTTATTTTAATGTATGAAAGGAAAGGTATACAGCCTGCAAGTTCTGAACTGTGGTATCTCTCATCCAAATACATTGTTTGAATTATCTAATCTGTTTGAAATAAATAAGCAAACATGATGAACATCCATAGAAATTAAAATATTTCATTATAATATTTAAAATGTTTCAGCTAAAATTGAAGCTCTAAACACAAATTATCAGAAACCATTATCAAAAGGAAAATGTACAAAAGCTTATACTTTCCCAGAATTTGTGCTAAATGCTAGTTCTTAAAATTTATTAGTTTTTAAAACATAAAATAAGAAATTTTTGGTGAACAACAAGAACATATAAAACTAAACTATTAGAATATTAAGGGGAAACAAATGTCATGAATTGTTCGTAGAATTCATTATTATACTCAGACAATGACATTGAGATGCTTAATATAATTAATAAATCCCCACTCGTTAATGTTAGAAGGAGTCATTATTAAAACCAGTTATCCCTCTAGGTTTAGTACTGTTATGTGTATGTAAGGATCCCATTTAGAAATCTTCACTTGCTCAACCTGGTTAGGCTTCAGTTTTCTGTGGTTTATAATGCAAGGCTTTGAAAGTCAAAAAATAAAATTTTAGCAGTAATTCTTTGTAACTCACAGTTTAGAAACAAAGGCATTTTGAAAATTATTAATAACCAAAGGTCCAAAGCCACACCATCATTTGCAAAAAGTATTTTAAAAAAGCCCTACAATATTGCCAAATTGCCCCAAGTGTATGTGTGTCCTCCATACAGGGAAAGACAAGAATGTATCTCTACTGACACGCCCTCCAATTCTCTGAAAGATAAATGACAGGATGCACACATATTTGTCTATGATTTTTTGGGGGGGAAGGGCCAGTAATATCAGTTACTGACAGAAATGTGTAGTTTTGAAAATATTTTACTCACATTAGCTTTATTTTTCACCCTAGCTGTCTTAACTTTCACCAAAACTTACCTAGAAAATGTCAAGGTGCCTCATATTTTATATTCGAGTCAACATAGTGCTTAGCATCCCATTCAAAAGCAGTGGAGACTGAACTGAGTGCTCTTTCTGGACAGTCTCACCAGGCAAGTCCCTGGTCACTCAGTTCAGGACGGGTTGCCCTAAGTGTAGTGTAAGGCAGAATATAGGGTTGTAGAGTTCTTTAGTGAATCAATGGTGTGACCATGAAAGAGCAACTTGGAGGGTTTGTGATTTTCCAATAAGAAACCATAAATTTCTATATAATATCTTCACATACAGTACTTAGCAACCTAAATATCCCTGAAAATTAACTATTAGTTGTGAATTACTGCCTATGTCCTGAATTATTGCGAATGCTTACTGCCAAGTGTTGACGGTGGAGAATTCTGATTCGTACAGCATCTGTTTCTATCTGGCGCAGTGGCAGCTCCACTTCTGTCAGAGCCGAACTATAGAGAGCTTTTCTTCTTATAAACTCTTGCATCTCCACGAACTGACTTTCTTCAATGGAATATAATCTTTTCTGCCAGCCAAGATTGCAAATCATTCATTCGGTGTTAATGACACATGTATTTATTAAGACAAATTTAGTGTTGTCATTGCTAAAATCAAAGACTACAGTCTCTCACGGAAAAGTAAGGGGTGAGAATGCAGTATTTAAAACAGCATGCAGCTGTTGAACAAATGTGAGAGAAAAATCAAACATCTTAAGCCTTATTGGAGAACAGTGAGAGAGTATGCTGATGGCACACTCTGGAATGTATCTAATTCTTGAAATGTAAGACAAAAGTGACCAAGGAGCAGGACAGGTATGAGAATCTATTAGGCAAAATGACTTGTATAACTATGGAAATATTGAGAAAATATCGACAAAAAAAGATACCTCCAAAAGACAAAATACCTATAAAAAGGCACAGAAGACACCCCTAAATTTGTCTTTGCTTTATAAGGTTAGATTAAGGATGCTGAGAATCACCCATCACATGAATATGGATTTCTTTGACTTGTGATTTTAATTTTCCTATTATGACAGTCACAACTTTGTATATATGTATTTCTAAGGGCAAGCATTCTGAAATAGATCAGAATATCAAAGCTTGGTCCCAAGGGATAAGCAAAATTGCAAAACTGAACTTGGTTTGGCTAGTGATCACACTTCCATTTCAAAGCCTTTATATAGAAATATCATAGCACAAGTTTTTTTCAGGGTTAAATAAAGAAATCCCAATGAGAGACACTAAAAGTAAAGAAAATGTAACATCATCAGAAAGCAAACTAAAGAGTTAGACAGTTAGGAATAAGAGCCAATGCCCTTTCACTAGACTGGCAGAAATTCCCATTAAGCCACAAAATGAGATATGTGCATGGGAGGTCAGTTTCTTTATGCATGATCAGACAGTCTAGTTGTACACAGAGGCCAACTGTCATCAGCTAAGGAGAGAAAAGTGCTGGCTTGCAAACCAAGCAGTGACAAAAGATGCCTCATTACAGGCAAATTTAAAATCCTAAGTAAAATGCAAATTAAAGGAAGACGGAAATGCTGAAGCCAAATTAGTATTACCTGAATCTCCAGCCCAGCAGCCATTTCACCTCGTGTGAGCTTCTTCAGGAACTCCTCTCTATGCTGTGTGTCACAGAAGTTGTCAAACAGAGATTTTATTCACAGGATATTTAGGAATAAGTTTTAGCAGCAATTACTAATATAAGATAGAGATTACTTGTATCAAGATAAAGAGCAAAGTAGTCACTATGATTTGCATATTATAATTACTTTTTAAAGGCCTTGATATTATTTGAGGTAAAACATTTAAATTATAAACCAGAAATGAGCAGGATTCAGTTTCATATAGGTTATATCTTACAGTCCTAAACTTACAAAAAAACCCCAAAAACAAAGAGAAAAATCTAGACTGTCCTTGACTCATTCACCCCTGCACTCCAGAAAAAAAAATGGATTCCTTTTAATATTACTTTCCAGAATAAACTCTTTGAATGTTGAAAGAAAAATAATCAGGTGCGATGCTTGCACCGTGTGATTAGATCCCCCACTTGATTAGAGCAATTTCTTTATTTTTCAAAAAAAAAATCTTCAAAAGACAGTATTCAAAAGGAAAAGGAAGCAGTTTTGCTTTGTTTCCTGGGTAATGGTCTCAATTATTCCATGTGACACAACCCAGCACTGGAGGACACTCTCTAGGTCCTCCTGCCTTGTCCTACATCTGAGAGAGGAGCCACTCTACCTTCAGGCTGCTCTCCTGATTAAAAATAGATATAGAAGTTTGCGAAGAGAAATCACACAGGTTCTTAAAGGTCTGTGATTTCCCTACTTCACAGCTAAGCCCAGTTATATCTTCAGGTCTATAGAAGCAATAAAGAGAAGCAAGCATATAGGTTCTTATTCCAACCCTTCCTCTACCCAGACTGCATCGAGAATTAAGATCATTTACTCAAGCCAACCCGATGGAGACCACCAATCCCTCACTGAGTCTCTAGGTGACTCTAGATTGTGTCAAGTTGACAATAAAATCACCACACTGGTCAACACAGAAACAACAACAAAGCATAGCTCCAGTTCAGAAGACATGAAGGGCGATAAGTAATGCAGTAACTTTATAAAACATGTATATCTGAAAATGATTTAGACAATGATGCATTTTATAATTAAAAGTTAAAGTAGGTGCTTATGCTTGCATGATATGATTTAATATGGTTTCATAATTAATTGAATTATTTGAATTAATTGAATTAATTGAAAGAGAATAAAACTGAAAATGTCTCTGCAACATGAAGAAAAATATTTCATATTCCAAGCCACAGTATCACTTTTGAGCTTTCCTTGAAAATTTCAAACTAATTTTTTGGAGATAATTTTGTGTGTGTGTGAACACGTTTGTTGGAATGATACAATGGTGGACGATGATGAACAGAGCTGAAGACTGAAACAAATCCCAGGTTAGGTTTGTCTTTCACCTTCAGAACAATCAATAAAGGACAAAAAGTGTACTTTTAAATCACTGACTGTAATCTGGATGGATTAGTTTTTTTTTCCCCAAAATTCATTCATTTTTCAAAGTTTCTTTTTAAGTTGTCAATTCCTGAGGGAATAGAGCAGTGTTTATTATGAATGTAAGCTTCTTTATTCAAATGAGTTAATATTGTATAAAAAGAACGTGTGGCTGCTAAGGAGCAAGAAGTAGACAGTGTGGGAGAGACGGTAAAGTAGACAAGAAGTAGGCAG
>PVIU01001904.1:120754-191310 GCA_004026605.1 Ondatra zibethicus | reverse complement strand
AACACAGGTTAACCAGGCCACTAGCACCCCAGTGAACACAGGTTAACCAGGCCACTAGCACCCCAGTGAACACAGGTTAACCAGGCCACTAGCACCCCAGTGAACACAGGTTAACCAGGACCTCCCTTCCTCCTCTCTAATAAGTGAAGAAGGGCCTTTACAACTCTGCCATCTCTCTTAAGGTGTCAGAACACACCAGGTATAGTCTCTGGCTTTCTAGGCTGGAAGGTTCATTCTCCCTCTATAGCAGTGGTTCTCAACCTTCCTAATGCTGTGACCCTGTAATACAATTCCCCAAGTTGTGATGACCCCCAACCATAAAATTATTTTCATTGCTACTTCATAACTGTAATTTTGCTACTCTTGTGAATTGTAATGTACATATCTGATATTCAGGGTATCTGATATGTGACCCCAAAGAATGTGACGGTCCACAGGTTGAGAGCTGCTAATCTACAATCACCCACGGCTTCCTGCCGCCAGCCCTCTTCACCGGAAAATCATCCCGGTGTCTTCATCTCCCCTGCAGTGCGTGGTCTTAGCTGTTTGAGACTAACCAAGAGAACATGCAAGGGATGAATTGGGTGTCTTCTCCCAAGCTTTCTTGAAACTGCCAGAATTCCCAGAAAGCCAGGCTTCTCCTGGGAAACAGAGTGCTCTCTTCTCTGAGGGGCTAGGCTGTGTTGTAAAAGAAAACACACAACTTCCTCAAGTATCCCGTGGTGCACCCCTTCTCAGCTTGCCTCTGAATCTGGCTTTCCTTCCTTTTCCCTCAGGAAAGAACAGTTGATTGGAGGGCTTGTGAGCAGGGACGCCGCTACCGCATTCTGATAAAATATGGGAGCTGAAGGAAAAGATTTGAGGCCACAGGGACTCGAGCGAGATAAGACACACACTTAAGGAAAGTGTAGAAACGACTGTGTTCCAGGAACTGGTGAAGAAATGTTCTGGATGACACACACTGATGAAAGCCCAGAAGCAGTGGAGGATGGAATGTGACCTGGAGCACACTCCTCATCAAGTGAGCAGGTTCCAGGAAAGAAAAGGCACTTCATCACTTCACAGATGGGGGGGGGGGGACACAGCGGTGACAAACTGACAGCACCAAGGTAAACGAACAACATCGGCAAACATGACTACTCCCTGCTAGGGGTCTCATCTGAACCCATGAGCCAAGACCGCGAGGCCAAGAAACACTCTTCTGTGGTTCACTGATGGGAACTGCTAGGTTTGGGACGAAGAACAGCGTCTTCCTGATCCGAGAAGACACAGTTCTCACGTTCTAGAGTGAACCAAATAAGGATGACCATGGCTCAGGAAAATGAAATCAGGCAGCCCCAAATACCACGTTCTAAAGTAGTAAACAGAGTGGTAGACCAAAAGGAACCACAAATGAAGCTAGGGACATGTTAGTATATTCCAAAATGGTTTGCCTAATAATCACAAGGATGTGCGGTCAAACATGTAGGTGGGCAATGCCAAGCTAGCCATTAAGGGAGCTAACAAAAGCCCAAGATAATTTGGCTCCAGAACTACAAAATTCTAATCAGTCAACTGGCCTCATAGAATCTTTAATATGTATTTGGCTTTTGTTCTTGGAACTTCTGTCCACGATCTCAAAGGGGTTTGTTTTTTATCAACACTGGCCTTTCCAGGAAGCAAAACCTCAATCCCCATGTCAGCTTTTGAAGGCCCAAATGTGCCTTTGGTGCCTGAAACTTTCACTGAGAAATACAAGCTGAGATGATTTCCAGCACCATATCTTGCTAGAGTGACCTCAGTAACATGTCAGGCCTCCAATGTCATGGGAGCAGTGTGAGTTGCTTTTAAAGTTCTGCCAATAGGAGTGCCAAAATACCCTTCCTGGGCTCACTGGGCAAGCATCACGCTGCCTTTATGGTTGAAATGTAATAGATCCCCGTCAGCACCTGGTAAATGCCAACATGGCTGTCTGCTATCAGTTACATTGAAGCAAATCAAGTTTCTCAGTTCACTGGTGAAACCATCTGTACTTCAAAAATGTATTGCTGTGTGACTGCCTTTCAGGTACCTGCAAATGCCATCTCTCTCCTTTCCGGACCTAGCAAGAGTGAGAGAAAGAACTCACAGAAATGAACAAATTACCTACCTGACCCCCGCCCCCCCCACACACATAAATCTTAGATTTAGGTAGTTAATTACCTCCATGTTACATCTGAATATTAGTGTCTTCTATTTTATAGCACCCTTTTCTTTTTTTAAAAAAAAGGATTAAGAATTATAGATTCTTTTCATTTTCCACACCAACCCTTATCTATTATAGTCTCAGTAGCTTCCATTTGAAATTAGTGACACTGCCTCCCTTGCCAGAAAGTCCCCAGAACACAAGTTATATATCCTCCCCCATAACCCAAAGCCCATAGTCCAGTGACTTAATAACTGTCGTAGAAACAAATCTAAGAGTCTTGTCTTTTGAAGCCAAGTTCTTTTAAGACATGGAGAAGAATAGGTGTTTACCAAAAATCAGAAGAACAATGAGAACCTGGTCATTTAAAGTGCTTTTGAAAGACTTTGAAGTAACATCTTCAAAAGAAAATTCCACATGAATTAGCAAGCCAAGTTCCCATAACAAAGTGTGCCAATGGCACACACAAAAACACTTGTGTTCCTCAGAAGGGCAAAGATAGCAAACAAGTTAAGAGCATAAGATGAACTAACAATTCCTGTTTGCCCCGGACACAATGAAAATGAAATGGCTGAGAGGATTATCTCAGGGCCAGAGCACACATTTACTGGTTCAGTCCTGGGTACTGCCCTCTCCCCAAAACTCCACCCCATAAGAGTGTGTGTGCATATGTAAAATTCTTTCTCAAGGCACATTAAGGAAAATGTTTCAAACCAAAAATCGACAAATTTTCTCAAGTAGCATGCAGGGTATGGCTCACCTACTCTTCTTGGGGAATTCTACCACACCCTCAGATCCAGATGTCTCTCAACTGCCATTTCTACACTGCCTGATACACGCACAGACACAGCTGACTAAACCTGAAACATTAGTGACTCAAAAAAAGGAGTTCTTTATGAAATGGCCAAAAGGCATGGTTTCTAAAAGGATGGGCTCCACAATGAGGCTCTCCGCCTCAAGAGCCAAATATGAGTAAGTCTATAAGAACTAGATGCGTGGTAAGGGACACTTAATGTCACAGGCCAAGTGTGCACAGAAACTAACTGGTACCCAGTCTGCTCTTGGTCTGGGATCCTTACATTCTAATCTTTTCTTGGGCAAAATACAACATGATTTTTGCAACCAAGAAAATATCCAAAATACACAGCTAATGATTTAAAAGAAAAAAAAACTTAGTTAAATTTACTATTGCCGAGTTAGTTAAGCTATTGGAAGAAACATCTTACACCACATAGGTTAATTTTTAAAACATTACAGCTTTATTCTTTCAATGTCTCTCCCTTGTGCTTCAGGTTACTCACCTATAGAATGCAGTCAATGGCGCTGATATATTAATCCTCTTGCCAAACAAAGGGACACAAATAGCTTTATATAACTGGAAAGTACTCTCTACTGTGTGGCTGCCACATGGTAATCCTATTGATTTCATAATTACAACTAATAGATTTGTCTATAAAATTCTTAAAATGACTCAGTTCGGAGAGCATGTCGTTTCCGTGATTTGTAAATAATTTAGAAGTTCTCATAGTATTTAATTTTTCCCACTAAAAATATAATTATATTCAGTGCCCTGCCTCTCTCTCTTAAAGAAACTAAGAAGTCTAGAGAATCTTATATGATTATTAACAGAAATCCCTAAGTCAAAATGGTGCTACAGCCTTGGCTATAGTAGTTGCAACACTGTGTGGGATGAAGGGTGTGGTCACCAAACAAGACAATGGAATTCTACCTCTCTCTCCTGGACACTTCCTGTTCAGGCTTCAGTGAGAAAGAAACAGTCATTAGCTCAGATCCAAAGTCTATAATTATTCAGTGAGTGAAATTGCTCAAAAATATTTTTAATTGATGTCTCAAAAAAACTGTCTAAGACTTGAAAATGGGCAAGAAAGCCCCTTGAGTGCTTGCTGCGTTAGACATTAACTAGAGCAGCCTCTGCGGTCAGCTGGACCAGTGAGGCCATGTACTAGTTAGCGGAGAATAATTCTAAGTCATTCTTTCCCCCAGCACTGTAAAGAAATGGTGTCTGCTAGAGATGCCTGGGAGAAAAATAACCCCAAATTTAACAGAGCTGTTCTCTAGTTCCACAAATTCTCCTGTAATTTTCACACTACCTAAGCTGAACAGAACTGGAGCAGAATTTCTCAGAAGTGGCTTTCGCTGAAAAAAAGCTACGACTCCTCACTTGAGTTCACAAGTAACCAGACAGAGGATGGAAGCTTGACCTCTGACCGCTATTTTATGTCTGGTGTCTCCTTTACATTGTCTGTAAAACCAGAGACAGATGACTGTCCTTTGCCTTCCCTCTTGAGTCTTCTGGGATCCAGGATGGCAGGACCTTGACGACTGACACCTCCCTACCCCAAGAGGCCTGCGAAACAGACTCAGTCCCTTTATACAAAGGCTGCAGTAAGACCACCTTGCAGAAACAGATCAGATGGGGCCCTGCCCAGAACTGTGTATTTATGCATTCGTCTTGCCCCTGGCTCCAATTCTTCCTCCATTTAAACATCGCTACTCTGAAAATAAGATTCAGGGTCATTTGTTCCTCTTCCCAATGTGGCCACACTAATGAATCCTCCTCTGCTTCTCGCCATCACTTAGGTCTGTAATTGTCACACTGGGGAAGGCGTCCAAAGCTGGCGTATTAAGGTTGCCGTAGCCTCAGCTTTCACCCTGAAAGTCCCAGTTACAAAATCCTGGGCCATGTTCCTTTTATATTGACAGGCAGCATGCCTTTAACCTTTTGAAAATGTTTCTTTAGCACTGATGGCCTGTCTTAGTCACGTTCTATGGCCGTGAAGAGACACCATGACTGAGGCGACTCATAAAGAGAAAACATTTAACTGGGGACTTGCTTTACAGTTTCAGTGGCCTCCTCCACGATGATCACGGCAGAGAACACAGCAGCAGGCAAGCGCGGTACTCAAGTGGCTGAGAGGCACATCCTGAGCACTAGCAGAGACAGACCCTGGGCTGGCCTTCAGCTTTTGAAACCTCATAGCTCACACCCGGTGACACACCCCCTCCAACAAGGCCACGCCTCCAAATCTTTGTAATCCTTTTAAAAAGTTCCACTCTTTGGTGAGCAAGCATTCAAATCCATGAGCCTATGGGGCCATTTTTATTAAAACCATATCATGGTCCATTGTCATCCATCCACTTCACTGTAGTACCTAGGAAAGTGTCTACTATAGTTCTCAGCGAGTAATCAACTACAACCACCAGACTGCGCTGCTTGGAAGCCAGATCCATTTAGACAGAATGAGGTAGTAACTAACAGATGACATTGACATAAACAGCTGAGCCAGTTACATTCTTAATCTCCTGAATACATCCATGGACCACACCGAGGTCCAGCCTGGAGTGCCGACTGCAGAGGTGTGTCTGAGTGCATGTGCTGCTGACAAAGAGTTTAAAAACAAACAACTAGTGGCTATTATCTGAGTTTCTAGAGATAAAGGGGTGTGGTCTGTGTGTGTGCATGTGTACGTGTACACATTCTCAGAGGCACATGTGGAAGCTAGAGGTTTATGCCGGGCACTTGCCTCTATGACTCTCGACCTTCCTTTCGGAGATAGGGTCTCTCACTGAACCTGGAGCTGAAAAGTTCAGCTAGTTGCTCCAGGGATCCACCTGTTCACCCAACCCCCAGCCCTAGGGTTCCTAATGCGGGTGCTTGGAATCCAAACTTGGGTCCTCATGCTTCAACAGCAGCCACTTCACTGACCAGGCCTGCTCCTTGGCCCCTGAATATGCTTCTTATGAATACAATACAAACAAAATCCTATAAAATACACAGAGAAGATGTTGTGTAAATAAAAGCCTGTTATGTACATAATGAAGGTGATATGCAAACAAATGTTATAAATGTATTAAACCACAGGTAAAATGCCATCAGGTCTATGTAATAAAGTTAGCTAGCACACATATAATTCCTATCTTAAGAACTAATAACTATATATCCAAAGTAGCAAAGAAGAGACATGTAGGCACATTATCAGCACAGCCTCCTCCCCCTTGAAAGCCTCACTGCTGGCAGGGAGACATCCACTCCAGGTGAAGTGGATAAACTCAAGCAGCAACATCTTCGCGGGCGCTGGGTGAAAATCTGTTCCAGAGACTGACCTTGGGGTTCAGTCTTCTTACACATTGATGCAGAGTAAAAGTTTGGGAAAAGGTTTCCATGCAACAATGGTCACAACAATGGTCACATCTACACAGACGCGCCCCAGCAAAGTAACAAAGCACCTGTGACTGCCGCAGTAAGAGTGAGTTCTACTGGCTGATAAACTGAGCTTGGGCCAGGGCCTAGAGGAAGGATCTGTGATAAGCATACGGATAAATTTTATTGGTGAAGGATGCAAAGTTCAAGGGGATGAGGTCCTATCCACTGAGAGACGTTTAGAGCCTAAACATTCTTGGGATTTGGAAGGGATTCGCGTGGAGGTTGGTTCCTAACAGACTAGCAAAGGATCACCAGGTTGTCAGACAACAGCCACTCAAGTCTTCCAGGTGAAAAGCTTCATTAATTTCCTTCCCTTGAAGAAAAGAGGCCCATGGTTTCTCCAATGCTTATTCTAAGCTGTACTTCCTACAGGCAAACACTTCCAAATCCTGCAAACCTTAAGCTTCTCAAAATACGGATTTGTGTCGCTCTGCCTATACCTCGGTATACTTTGTAAAGGAGCTATTACAGGCATGGAAAGGGAAATGGGGCTAAATAATTCTTCTTTACACAAACAGGGGGCGGAGGTAGCAGTAGTGTTCATTTTCTGAGTCAGAAAAATGCATCAACTGAAATAACCAGTTCAGGAGTTTGATATAAGTCAGTGTAATTCATAAAAATATATTTACACACAGGATTCACACAGCAAAATCAAAGATTTATGCAAGTAATGAGTATCCTACTGAGATTTAAAAACAGGAATTGGAGCAATTTATAAAAGAATTTAATTTAAATATAGCTTTTCAAGGAACAACCTATCGAATCAAACAATTTCAAGCTTCAAGCATAGGGAAACTGCCCTGTTGGTCTCTCTCTGGTTTGTGGAACCAAAGGTTTCATGTTCCTCCTAAGTAGCTGCAGAAACTGCTTTCACCACCGAGGTTCCCTCCTCTACCGCATCTCTGGTTTCTAGCTACCAATCACGTACCACTGAAATCCACTCCTTGGCTGTAGTTACCTTAGTTTCTATGCGTCAAAGTGTCCCAGAGCCGTGGCTAATGTACACTAGGAATTTCCATTGCTCAGAACTACCATGAAATTAACGTCCTAAAGAAAACGTCGCATTAGCTAGGCTCCTGGGCTCCTTCCACTGAGGGCACTCCTCATTCCATAAGCATCATCCAGGGGACCAGAGAGTCTCCAGAGTAAGAAAGGCCCTCACTAGCAAGCAGAGCCTCAGGGCTCTGCCCCAGAGGGGCTAAGGATTGAGCCAAGGCCTGGTGCTGGAGGTGGGGGGTGGGAGGGGGTGTCTGTGACTGAGTTTTGGCCTCAGCACCAAGAATACTCATTCACTCACTCACCAACCACCTCAAGATCAGAAATCTGCATGACTAAAGCAGTAATAAGCCTGGACCCTTAGGAGACCCAGGTTAAAGCAAACCTCCAAACAGGCTTGTTTCTATAACAATATAAACATAACTGTCCAGATAACAAAATTATTTAAGATGGATTTTTCTTTCAGTACATTCAAGTTCTTTAGAAATGTATTATACTTGCTGACACAGTTAGGCAGGGAGAAGGAAGGACTGTTTATCAGGGGCAACTTCTAACCTTGTTTCTATAAAGTCTTCATGACAGCTGTCCCGTATCTTAGCTGAGGTTTTACTGCTGTGAAAAGACACCAGGACCACACCAACTCTTATAAGTGTGAGGCCATAGGAATATATATCAGGTGACAAAATTGTCCAGATGTCAACCCTTCAGAGGAATGATTCTCTGATGGAGAAGAATCCCAGCCAGACAAAGCCTGTGGGACCACTGACTCTGGAAACTGTTGCTCCTGTCTGTAATTTCACATATGCAAAAGCAGCTACGCTGTCTCCCCAGTACCTGCAATGCAGTGTGTGATCTCAGGTGATGTGTATATGTAATCTCATGATTGCATCTCCATCTTTATGGGCACATATACCCATAGGTGGTCAGGAAGATGACCTCTCATTAAGCTGTATGATTGTGATGTACAGAAAATATACTAGGATATGCTTTATAACTAGCCCTATTGTCTCATGAGGACTATAAGACACTTAAAAGCCTGCTTTGTTCCTTTTACTCTAACACAAGAAAATATCAATTTCTTCCCAGTCTAAGACAAACTACACACAATGAGCTCATTTCTACCTCAGAGCAAGTTTAAACTAGACTGGATGTTTCTGTAAAATGGATAAGTTAAAAGCTTTACAGATATGTACAAGGTCAGAGTTGCAGATGTCTAATCAAGGTTATTAACACAAAGCAACCTAGAAAAACATGCCAATTCTTCATTTGCCAAGTCTGGCTGATAAAGACCTATATCTAGCAGCTTGTCTCGCCGGGCACTGTGCCCCCGACCTCTGGTCAGTCTTCTCTCTGGAACCTTGAGCATTTACCACGGTACATGGCTCAGCTCCTTATCATTTACCCAAGGAATGTGCTATGACCAATGAGATGTAACTCTTACAACATTTTTTCTTATTGCCTCAAGATTCCTGTAAAAGGTGTACTTAAGACAGGTGAACAGAGAAGTGAGGGAGAATTGAAACAGAGAATTAAAACAAAGGAGAACTAGAAAGAATTAGAACTTAGAAGAAAATTAGAAGGCAAAAAACACAGAACATGACCCGAACAGCACATGTGTGAATTTATTCCATACCCCTCAGATAGAAAAACCTCAAGTTCAGTTTTGTTACACTTTGGAACTTTTTTTTGAACCCTGGGAGTAGTCTTGAGAGCTGGTCTTTCAGGCTACTAATATGAAACATTGAATTGGGGCTAGCTTAGCTTAGGTTCTAGGTTTAGCCCATTAACATCGTCATGGTAGGAAGCATGGTGGCAGGCAGGGAGACGTGGTGCTGTAGAGGTAACTGAGAGCTGTACATGCAGACTGGCAAGCAGAGGGAAGAGAGAGTGACATCAGGCCTGGCTTGGGCACTGGAAACCTCAAAGCCCACAACCAGTGACACACTTCCTCCAGCAAGGCCACATCTTATTGTGCCACTCCCTATGAGCCTATGAGGTCCACTTTCTTTCAAACCACCAGATCCAGATACCCACATGAATCTAATATAAGCAAATAATTTTTTAAACTTAGCCTCCACTGAAGCTACAAAAAGGGTACGAAGACTAAACAACAGGCAAAGCCTACATCAATTCTTCTAAATCACCCATGACGATGCCTCCACAGGAGGCATTTAACTAACTCTGCAGCGAGTGGACAGTCTCAGATGTTGTTTTACTATTCACAAACAATTCTAGGAACCTTTTGATTAGGTTATGTAAAATCCACCTAAATCCTGAGGAAGCATAATTCTTAAACACCTGCAGGAAGAAAACAAAAAACAAAACAAAACAAAAAACCACAGTAGGTAACCAGTTTGGACACCAATTAACATTTTCCAAAATAGCCATAAACTTACTCTTCAGTCCTGTTAACAGGTAACTGTCCTGTCAGGAGCAAGAGAGACTCGTGCCTCCCTTTGGCTTTCCAACTACTGAACCCATGGACCCCAGGCAGCTGACATTTATCCAGAAATCCCATGCAAAGAGAACGAGAAAGCCAGTGCCCTGGTGTTAAGCAGCGCAGGGAGCTTATTCCCTGGATGGACTTGCCATGGTTCTGACAACTCCAGGGTCCACCGTGTAGGAGGGACCGGTGCCATACAGTCGTGATGAGCCAAAGCACACCTAGACCAGGACCGGACCTGGACCTGAACAACTTAGCGATACATACCTCCTGTCCTCTATTTAAACCTAAGCTTCATGTTGGGACCCTAAAGATGGACTTGGGGGGAAGGGGGGGGTCAATGAACCTTTCTTATTCCTCTTGCCAATGTGGTCTATTTCAATAAATATCCTTTTCTGCTTTCCACTACTGTGTCTTTGGCTGGACTACTGAGGACCAGTGCCAAACATAACTATTAAGAAGGCTGCCAGGGCGCAGGTTCACCTTAACACTGGTAAGAAATCCCAATATCTTCCATTGGAAGGTCAAAATCGCTTATATCAAATACAGTTGCCTGAAGCAACTGGGTAGTGGGAGGGTCTGAGCCTCAAGTTCAGAGGCCTGAGTTGGATGGCAATACCTCTGCCAGTGTGTGTTATACCTTATGACAGCCTTTGCTCTGTGTCCTGGGCATTCAGCTGAAAGTGCTGGGTAAGAAGCTGCCTCATCAGGGATTCTGGGTTAAAATGATCTGCATTTACAATGATTCTAACTATTCCAAATTATGAGCAAGAGTGGGGTTTGATTACTGTTGATTAAAAAATTACTACTGAAGGCAATGGAAGTGAGGTGTGATGAGACAAGCTTTGAAATTAAGCAATATAAACGCGGCATGTAAGAGAAGCCATGGAAACTGTGTGGGCCATTCCTAGGTGGCAGAGTCATTAGGATCCCAGTGAGAATTCAGTGGGCTGGGTCCAGGGAAGCGAATCACCTCCAGATGTATGTATGGGACAGGTATGCCCATAAGGAACAAGGAAGAACCTGGTTTGTGAACCATATGATTTCATGCTACCTGTATAATCTGTAATCTTCACCTGGGACTAAGACATTTAACTCTGAGCCTCAAGTTTCTTAAAAGTCCAATGTGTGAATAATGTCACTGATCTAAAACAAAGTCTCCCAACCAGGGTAAAGCTCCTAGACATTCCAGGTGACTGCACCCAGCTTAGGTCGCCTCTAACAAGAGCAATTAGTAAACAGCGGTAGAGTTCCTCTGTCAATGAAGCAGGTATTTTATAAGACTGTCTTTCAAAGTAAATTTGTAAGTTGTTGGGAGAAGGGAGAAAAATAAAAACATCAATAGCACTGGCAAAAACATAGTACATGACATGTTTCCAGACATGCGCTTTGATGTATTCTGAAGGATTAAATGACAAAGCTCAGGTGCCAGACTCCACATTAAATGCTGAAACAGCTAACCAAAAGACAAACACAACAACAACAAAAGCAAACCAGTATCAGGGTACTGGAGGCATGGCTCAGCAGTTAATAGCACCAGCTGCTCTTCCAAAAGATCTGGGTTTGATTTTCAACCCCCACACAGCAGCTCACAACTGTCAGTAACCCCAGTTCCAGGGGATCTGATGCCGTCTCTTTTCCTTTGTTGACCTTCCCATCCAACCAGTTGTCTAAGGACCCATTTGCACTAGCGTGTGTGGTCCACTCACTATGTAATTGCTAGCACTTTGCACAATGACAGTTCAAAGAGCTGTAGACCAACAAGAAAGTGAGGACCCATCTTGTCAAGTATTACAATCAGCATGCCCAAGCCATGTTAAAGCTGGGTGTAATGCTCGTGCCTTCCCCGTTCTATTGTATTGAATGTTCCCACAGAGGGCTGAACAGAATCGGTACAAATCGGTATGAGAAACTGAAGGCAAAATGGGTGTTAAGTTGAGAGCCATCATTTGACAAGTTAAGACCAGATATTCATCCCACTTGTGTTTATCTTGCCTATCTTTTGGTTTCGGGTTTTGTTGTAACCTTAGTGCCTACTCACCTGGGTCAGTGCAAATCCTCCATGGCATTGTCTGCACTTTGCTTTCCCCTCCTACCTCAGAAAGCTGCTGCTGAGCGCACCCGGAGAGAAATTACCCCGTAACAACTTTCAGGCAAGTCAACTGCTGAGAGAGACCACTCACTCTGAACTGAACAACGTAAGAAAATGCAGACTACAAACAAGACAGGGTTCTTTAGAGGAACGCATCCTAGTTGGGGCACGGGTGGTCCATGCCTTTAACTCTAGCACTGGGGAGGCAGAGGAAGTAGGATCCCTAAGAATTTGAGGCCAGTTTGTTCAACAAAGTGAGTTCCAAAACCCCAACAAACTCTGAAGGAACATCAGTTTGATGATATGGACCAAGCAGTCCTACAACGTTGACCCTGCAAGTGCAGAGGAGGGAACACGGCAGCTACTCAGTCCCCAGACTCAGTTTGGGTCCCCTCCTAAGTTTCAATATGGTGCTAAAAGCTGGGCAGCTCCACTCAGAGCCGCTGATATTGAGTATTCCTTGTCAAAGGTTGCAGAAGCAGGGGTCTGATGCTGGCCAGGAGGTCGATGGCATGATGATGGGAAGGGGTTTCATCCCCGTTTCTACTCCCTCATCCCTGGACTGAGTAGGGAGGAACTATTACCATATTGGATGCTGATTAAGGATACACACAGTCCTCTGAAGAATCTTGGTCCAGCCCTGTAAGATACTGCCATCTCATTAGCACTGTGACTGATCTTCACTATCCTACCAAGCCAGCTGCTTCAGGATGATGGGGATCATTAAGACCAGTGCGTTCTATGGGTATGAATAAGTCCAAAGACACAGTTCTCGGACAGTGAGGTGAGTGCCATGGTCAGAAGCATTGCTTCATAGATTCTCCAAGTCCATGAGTAGAAGTTTTGGGAGCAGGGTTAACAGAAAAAAAAAAAAGGCAAATGTAGATCCAGAATAAGTGTCTATTCTAGGAAGGACAATGCATTACGCCTTCCATGACAGAAGGCCACAGAAGCTGAGGTCTGCTATCAGCAAAGGTTGGCAGTAGTGGTGACGGAGTTACCTCCTTCAGAAAGCAGTAGCAAAGGCAGGCACAAACTGCCTCCTCTAAGGCCTCTTCATATCTGCACAAACTTCAGAAAGTGTCACCCCTTTGAGGGTGGCTTCCCCACCCAGTTGTGTCCTTATGGAAACACTGTCACAGACACAACTAGAGCTGTTTCCTAGGTGATTCTAAATTTTGCCAAGTTGACATTGCAAACCAATTATCATACTGACAATTAGAGAAATAAAATTCAAAGTCTCAATGACTTCCTACTATCCTAACTTGTCCCAGCCATCTGTTAAGTATGTTGGAATAACTCCATTTATAAAATATGATGGTTTTATATGTTTTATACAACAGAGGGAAGAGTTCAAACCCAACCATCTCATCTTTAAAATTATTTTTAGTGCAATGAAATACACATCACAAAATCTACCACCATGGACATTGTTAAGTAGGCAGTCTGTGCATTAAGAACATTCACATTGCTGGGCGGTGGTGGCGCACGCCTTTAATCCCGGCACTTGGGAGGTAGAGGCAGGTGGATCTCTGAGTTTGAGGCCAGACTAGTCTACAAGAGCTAGTTCTAGGACAGGCTCCAAAGTTACAGAGAAACCTGGTCTTGTGGGAAAAAAAAAAAACAAAGAAAAGCATTCACATTGTGGCTGGGCATGGTGGCTTTAATCCCAGCAATAGAGAGGCAGACGCAGATGGATCTCTGAGTTTAGGCCAGCTTGGTCTATACACAGTTCCAGGACAGCCAGGGCTACATAGAGAAAACCTGTTGGTTTTTTGTTTGTTTGCTTGCTTTTAAGGAAAAAAATATCACATTGCTGTACAACCCTATTATCATATCACCAAAATGTCTACATCACCCAAATCAGCAGTTCTGTTACATAACAGTTCCCCACTCCCACTCCCCCCAGAGCCAGGAAACCACCATTCTGCTGGCAGTTTCTAGGGGCTTTGCTGAGTGAACAATAGCCTTATTTGTTCCTGTGTGATGGGCTTGTTTTACTTAGCAAAATGACTTCAAGGTCATACATGTTGCACCATGTGGTGCAATTTCTTTCCTCTTTATGTGTTTATGTGTGTTTCATATATGTATACATATACACTTGTACATATAGATGCATGTTGGGGGCGGGACCAGTGGTCAGTACCAGTGTTTCCTCTCTCAGCCAGCTTATAGCTTGAGGCAAGGCCCCTCAATGAATCCAGAGCTCGCTGATTGGGCAAGTACACCCAACTAGCAACCAGGGATCCTCCTGCCTCTGCCTTCCCTGCACTAAGACAACAGCTGGATACAGCACCCAGCTTATTTAATGTGGGTGCTGGGATCTAAATTCAGTCAGGTCCTCGCGCATATGTGGCAAGCACTTTACTGACTGGCAACTCCCTAACCCGAGTTTCTTTTAAAAAGCAAAATAACCTCATTCTACGTTGTGTGTATTCTGTTTCTCCATTCATATCTCAGTACATATTTAGGTTGGCTCCAACTCTTAGCTGTCATAAATAATGTTATGAACATGAGTGAGTTGTTAAGATTCTGTTTGCAATTATTCTGTATAACCTAGTTTTCATTTTTTGAGGAGTTACCATACTGTTTTGCATGGTACTGGGGCCATTTTAAATCACCATCAAAAACACAGCAGGACTCCAATTTACTCACACCCTTATCAACACACTTGTTATTGATCTGAATCAGCCACTCTCGAGGTAAAGCATTTCTGCAACCTTCCGTCTCTTTACCTGCACAATTCCCCCAAATACCTTTTCTTCAAAGCTCTTGGGAGAAGTTACAGAATTACACACAACACTTAACATCAGCACCCAATGAGCATTAAGATCAGGAGAGATGGGATGGTAAGGACAACGAAGTTTCGTTATCACTGGAAAACCGCAAGAATTCACAAAAGGCCTCTTATTAGCATTTCAATAGATTCATCACCCACCCAGATGACATTGTCTTAGTATACATGGAAAGATACTTCCCAGGCCTCAAGGATGTCACTTGAGTTATATTAACAGCACTTTCTCATCTACACTTCTTAAAATGTAAGACTACAAACCTATCCTGCGGAGTGGGCAGAGTGTGAGAAAATAAGCAGTGGCGGCAACACTGAACTGCACCTCCGCATGGTTTGGAAGCAGGAACAACAACAATGAACTGCACCTCCGCATGGTTTGGAAGCAGGAACAAGAACATACCATGTCCCTAAAACTATAACGAACCTAGTCATACAGCAAAAGATGGGAGGGCATGGTGAGACAGCTGTTCATCCCTTTCTTGGTTCACCGATTCAAGTGGCTCACCTTTGAACCTTTGGTTTCGGCTAAATTCATATGGTATATGGAAAAATAAAGGCACCGTCAGCTGGAGACTATACAGGAATCTTTTTCTGGGAAGTGTATCTGGATTTTCAATAATGTTCACAGAATCAAGAGGCTATGTATTCAAAATCACGCAACCCAAACTCCCACCAAATGGCTGCTGTTAGCTTGTTAAACACTTACTAATGGATTGTAGCAAAATACAGAATGCATTGGAATGTTATAGATTCCGCTGAAGTGTAACAAAGATGAACATGCTTAAACAAATCAGTGGGTTTTCAAATAAAACCTAAGCGAAAAGGATGCAAATCAAACTTCTGCAAGACCCCTGTCATGTTCTAAGCACTTCACACTTCTAATCTGCATAAGCCTTTGCAGTTGAGACCCATCAATATTACAATGTATTCTGAATGGTTCCTTACAATTTTGACACATTATTTACATACTCTGTTGAGAAATATTCATGTCAAATAACACTCTAAAACCTTGTTACACTACTGACTCAGGTCTCAATCTTTCCACTCCAGTAATTTCAAGTCATGCCAACCTTTCTTCTATCCATGCAAAGAGAAGGCTTGCAGCATCACATCGCCTGGACAATGGCGTTAGTTTAGGTTCATTAGCTCTGGATTAAAAAGGAATCTATGTTTTAATAATTATTCCACTTTCTGTGATGAAGGTATGGGAGCATGAAATTTAACTATTTCTACGGTACTTCAAGATTTTATAATGGATGTTGGCTGGCTTTCAAAGGCCTCCTTCGCCAGTCTTCAGGAAGCCAGAGGTCACATTGTAGAGACCTATTATGACTGGGTGTTGGTGAATTGAGCTGGAACACCGCTGGCTGCAAAGCATGCCCTATAAGATGAATTCCTGAAGCAGTGTCATCCCTCTACACAGCAATGAGCATGCTCACGCTGTCTGCGCACCACACACCTGGAGCACCTGTATTACATCATTCCCTCTGCCTCCGTGGCATCCTTTCCAATGGACCACCCAGAGGAAGCCAGTAAGAAGCTAAGTGCCTCTGGGAAGAGCTGGAGGAGGCATGGGATGGTGCATTTGGTCAAAGTACATTGTATACAACATTCTCAAAGAATAAATAATTTTTAAAGAGGAAAAAAGAAGCTGAGTGGTAACAAGCAGGGCACACTTCCTCTGTCAGTTTTTACCCTCAGCCCCACCCCAGTAAACTGCTTCTGTGAAAGCTGAGCCTCACCTCCCAGAGGCAAGATGAGTGCTACTTTCTGCCTAGCACTGACATCGTTCTCACCGGGACTGCTATTCGGTCCCTATTAACTAATGTCAGAGGGCTTCCCAATCTCCAAACTGCCACCTTTGACAAGGAACCTGGTCCCAATGCTTAGGACAGGAAACCACATCTCGGGAGTCTCACTGCGATGATTTCAACCCCAGATTTATATGGCATTTCCCAGGACACCCAAATGACAGCTCATTCATTCAGAGCAGCTGCGTCACACATAAGGACCCTGTACGCCGCACACTTCTCCATGAACACAGTAATTTCGGCAACTATATGAATATCCTTTCTAATAACTTCCTCTTCCAGCACTGGATGCAGCACGGATCCAGCACAGACCACAAACCGCACTCAGCTCTTGCTCTCCCTCATCCTCTTTACGCTGATGCTATTCTGCTTTTATGCTTTATGGGATGATATCTGTTGCTTAAGGGAATATCCTTCAAGGGCAACATTACATCTGTCTGCTTTGTCACCTGACAAACTCACAGACTCATTATTGGCTGGGGCACAGTGCCTGCTGCCAATATTAGAAATGTGAACCTTGACCCCTTGTCCAAGATGTTTCTGGCCTCCATTAAACGACTTCTATCTTCTTCTGTAATTAACCACACTATTTCACTCATGGGAAGAACAACAATTCTCTCTGATTTCAGTCTCTGACCTATTCATCTCTTTGGCTGGGATTTGCACCTGCTATCTGGGACTCACTGCTCTGCAGTGGAGAAATACACAATCTCTGACCTGCAGAGTTTAAATTCTAGCTAGGTAAGGCAGACATGCTCAAGCAAGGGAATAAAGCACACACTTCTGTGTTCTGGTGAACGCCCCCAAGAAAACAGTGCAGGAATACAGGACACAGGGAAGTGAGAGGGAACAGAAACTGGGCCAGCAACTGCTAGGGTGGCCTCTAGTCCGCCAGGAACAGTGCAAAAGGGAGCTTCAGAAAGCACCGGTTGTTTTGTGTCACTTCTGACATCCAATTCGAAACAAATGTCAGCCATTCTACAACAATCAAGGTCTGCATGCAGCATCTCCTGCCATCTTCTCTTGCTGTCAATACTCTGGCAGTGACACCCATCCTTCCTCCAGTGTGCCCCATGGCATCCCCTTACTCATGCTCCCCTTTCCCCTTCCCAACTGCAGTAGCTTCCTTCTCTTGTCCATCCTCAGCAGCACCCCAGAGAAGGGAACAAGGATGAGAAGGACCAGTTCAAACTGTATCAATGTAACAACAAACAAAAGAGAGGCTCCCAACTGTCTAAGACAATCACTACATTATCTATCTTATGAACACCAAAAATTTTGCATTATATACAAAAATATTTTGTTACATTTTTAATTAAACTTTTTTTTTTTTTTTTTTTTTGGTTTTTCGAGACAGGGTTTCTCTGTGGCTTTGGAGCCTGTCTTGGAACTAGCTCTTGTAGACCAGGCTGGTCTCGAACTCACAGAGATCCACCTGCCTCTGCCTCCCGAGTGCTGGGATTAAAGGTGTGCGCCACCACTGCCCGGATTAATTAAACATTTTAAATATGTTTAATCTTCCAGTTCATTAAGGACTTCAGTTTGCAGCTGTAACACTATATGACTCATACAGAAACTAAGAAAAATTAATAAGTAATTCTTGAGAAAATGCAGTTTGCAAATAATCAACATCAAGACAAAATGTGAACACCCTGGCTAGGAAGATGGGTAAAGACATCTTACCCAAGTTTGATCCTCAGAAATCATGAAAGCGAGCTATGGTAACACACATCTATAATCCCAGCATTCCTATAGTGAGACGGGAGGCAAAGATGGAAAGCAGGCTGCAAGGTCACAGGCCAGCTAGCCTGGAGTCCTCAGTGCAGCTGCAGAGACAAGGGAGACCTTGTCTTAAACAAGGTGAAAGGTGAGAAATGGTTCTCAAAAGTTGTCCTTTGACTTCCACACACATGCTGCGCCATGCAGACCTGCACTTGTGTGCATGAGTGCGCGCGTGCACACACACACAAAACATCTTTTTAATGTGAACACCCACAGCGCAGCAGTACAGTATTTCACTTAGACCAAACTACTGAGTAACACTTGAAGTCCCTTCGGTATATTGCTATACTTTATAAGTCCTTATAAGGTCCTGTCTTGTGGGGTGCCGCAGGCATTTCTAGAATGTGTGAGCTAGAAGCCCCACTTTCAAAGAGGTTAGAAATGTGGTGAGAGACTCTGAGAAGACTCAGCAGATGACAAACGAACAAAAGAATCTTTGAACAGAAGCTGAGATGGGAAGGGGAAAACCGACTGCCAAAAGTTGTCCTATGACCTCCCCATGTACACAGTAGCACACATGTGCATGCATGTACAAGTGTGCACAGACACACTTCATATATGTGCAAACAAGAATGATGAATAAAAATGTGCTTGTTTTCCAAAAGAAAAGAAAACTCTGGACAAGGTAAATACATGGCCTCATCAAAACCCTCGAGGGGCTGGGCTTAGGGGTTACTTTCCAGATAATTAGACATAATTACATAAACAATTCCAGTTTTGAATATGGGTCTTTAACAGGATTGGCCATCTTGTTTCACGGACCTTTTTCCTGTTTTGTTATTCATGTGTGCAGGATGTGGGGGAGAAAGGATTGGGGTTTTCTACCTGTTTGAGCAGAAAACTTGCTTTGTGGGTGGTTATCTGTGCCTCCACTACACAAGATACTTGCAGTTGGGAAATGTCTGGGGTAGATTTTGTCTCCTTGTTGACATCAAGATAGCCCTGGCCAAGCCCTCATCCAGTCTTTGTGAACTCCCTCCTCCAACAAGGCCTCTCTCTCACTGGCCATAGGCAGTCTGTAGCTACAGCTGATCAAAAGTACTTACTCAAGTAACCATACAGTCAGCAAAAGGATGACATGAATGGTTACCTCCAGCCTCCGCCAGTGAAGATTCACAAATGAGGAAAGGCAAATTCAGAGCAGAACAGCAAAAGAAGTCAGTAAAGGGAGCTACAGGCCTGGGCCCATTCCAGTCCTAAACTCTTAAAGGCTAGGGGTGGGGATAGACCCAAAGAGAGCCTCAGGCTTTCCATCTGCCCCAAGGCCAAAGAAGCTAAGGACAAGCTGGTCATAAGCTATGGAAGCAAGGAACACCTACCCATGACCCTAATCAGGCCTTCATACTTGTGGTGACATTTTAGAAATTCTCCCTGTACAACTGTGCAAGCCAACACTTTCATGGAGAATGCTATGGGGCTGGGCAGAAATGCCTTCCCTTTCACCATCAAGTGTGGCTCACAGGGTTTTTAGAAAAGAGGGGCGGATAACTGCACTGGAAACAAATTCACCCCTCTAGTAATCGCCCTAACCTGGATTGATTTGTTCACAGGTCAGAAAATGAACCTGACACTCAAATAAGATTCTCAGCACTCACTCACTTGTCTTACGACATGAAGATAATGTGAACAGAAAGGCCGACTTAAGCCAAATCCAAAATGTAGTCAAGTTCCATTAATGTAAAATCGCGACCTAAGGGGATGAGGGGAACAGAAACATTAAGATCAAGTACTTTATTAATCACCACGGAATAAGGTAGAGTCAAGACGACCCATCTCCAGAGGCATACTGAAAAGGAGAACCCCGAGCAGAAAACCCCATCAGTAATGTCTCCCCAAAACAGTCCTATGAATAAAATTTACAAATCCATCTCTTTATCGTTAACAAGGAAATGATTTGGGCTAGAGAAGAAAAATGAACTTGCAGGCCTGTGTGAGAACAGCTGACTTAGAACGCACAACTTGTGTGCCTTGGAGTAAGATGTGCTGTCTGGTTTCCAGGTCTCAGCTAAAAAAGCTGAACATGCAGCCAGCCCTCCAATGCTAAAGGCAAGAGGCACTCAACAGCAAACATCATTTCCTGTTACTGCCATATCCATATCTGGATGGCCTGAGGCCTTGGAGGGCTCAGGTCTGTGAGCAGGTTCCTCATGTTGGTACATATATTATACTGAGCAAGTTATTATAATCTTATAATATTATAAGAGAAGAAAGAATGCCAGGCTTGCCAAGTCACACAGACACCACCATGTTTCTTTGCAGCTAGAAGTCCTCTCATGTCCTCGGAGTGTAAGAAAATGCCACACATGTTGAGAAAAGACTGTGCGAAAGGCCTGCATGAGCAAAGACGGTTTTCTCTGTCAAGATTGGAACACAAGTACCAAATACAGACTCACACCTGAAATTCATGCAAAACACCTGAAACCAGGGTGTGCCATGGGGCTCCACCAGGCCTCTCCCATGAGGATCTGATGGAGCAAGTCTGGGTATCTGGGTGGTGCCTGAGAAGCTTTGCTTTTAACAAGCATCTGAGGAAGGACATAAGCTCAGGCAAGTCTGGGGAACACTGGAGTGGACAACCACGCTGTAGTAATTGCAACAATTATGTTAGCTTATAAATGGGAACAATAGCCAATAATGCCCTCCTTATACTATACTAGCATTTTGACAATATCCATTTTAAAGAAAAGTTGGTAGACTGTGCAACACTGCACAGATAATATATGATAGAAATGAGACCAGAATAGAGGGCTAACTCCAATAGCTATACTGTATACATTAGATACACAGCCTCATTGACAAGTACAGATCCTGCCCACCTTATCAAAAGTAACAGCAGCTTTATTTATTCTCAAAGGGTGAAAAAAATGTAGAGAAATATTTCTGAGTTGGCTCTTCCACGTCACTGCCTGAACACTAAGACGCACGCTGCTTCTGTGCATGCTATCTTCACGTTGCTGGTCCAGTTTTGGTCTTAGTCTCCAGACCTGTCCCCGGGAGGCAAAAAAAAAAAAAAAAAAAAAAAGGCCAGGGGCTCCTCCCATAAAAACAGTTAGTATAACAGAATTATAGTGTGTTATAATTTAGCACCCAAATCTGTGAGATGGAAGGCTGGATTTCTGTTTTCTTTAAAGCCCAGTTGAGTAGTTAAAAGAGGAAGTGGGGCTAGGTTATTTGTATCAGTGTATGAGGAGCAACAAAGGGTTCAGGTGATCCCTGAACTCAGATGTTCCGTTTGTGGTTCTCTGACTTTGCGGCGGTGCCAGGGCCAGAAGCATCCGATTGGAACTGTGGCTCACACTTGGAGCGTCCATCTCCCAGCACTGCCCAGCTTTCTCATAACCTGTCCTGTGGCTGATGAGCAGCCAAGGCAGCTGGAGATCAGTGTGGAAAGCAAGCCATACTGTGCCGTGCACAGAGCAGCTAAGCTCGGGTGGAAGGCAGGCTGGTTTGGGGTGCTGAACACATTTCAGCCCAGTGAGAACTTCCATTTACACGTGGTGTATCTGCACATAAAGCCTCAACCATAAGCCAAGGAGTATCTGTGTTCAAATATTTTTGTATCTGTTGTCTTTTATCACAGCTCACAGTAAGTTTTTTTTAAAGAGAAATTTAATCCTTTTACTTGTCCTTAGTTAAAATGAAAGGCTTAATCTGTGGCAAGATCAGTAACACCAACCCTTTCAGGTTAGCTGGAAACTCATTTGAGTTTCAAAAAGAAACAAAAACAAAACCATGACTCACCCAGGTACTTGCTGAGGCCCCTAATGCATACAGGGACAAATGACTCACCCAAGTACTTGCTGAGGCCACAGTGCATATAGCAGGGGCTGGTAGAGACCCTTGTGGCACTGACTCCTTTCTCCTAAGAGGCCCACTCAGGGTCTGTCAGGCTGTGACAAGCACTGCAAAGTAGGAGAGGTGGAGCTAGGGAAGGTGTCCCTACTATGGAGTCACCTAAGCATTGGCATGGGGGGAATGTAGATCAGGCACACCTATGGGGGAGATGACCCCCAGAGTACACGGTCCCCTCCACCCCAGCCAAAGCTCAGACCTCCAAACCTGTCTATCTTCAGCAATGACTCTGTCTCAGGGCTGGGAATCCTTCTGCATCTCTTCCCCCTCCCTGGCCTGGGACATTCTCCCTCCTTCCTACAGACCTCTAGCAGAAGGCGATGACCCAGGGGCACTTTTCTGACCTCCTGGTCATATGTGAACCCTCTAACTCACATATATTACATACAGTACTCTCCGAGCACTAATCGCAACTGTAATCAAATCATTTCTAGAAATGAACATCTATGGGGGCAGAGTTCATACCAGCTGGACTCTCTTTTTTTTATACCCCCAATGCTTCAAAATTAGCAAAGTCCAATAGACAACTGGGCAAAGAACGAGGTGTTCCAGGTACTTCTATGTGCTCTCTCAAGGGCAGCGGAAGCTCCCCTCCTCACTGTTTTTTATCCCACAGACTTCCTTCTTCAAAACAGCTGTAAGGAACTAGGAAAAAGGCATGTGGAAAATCAAAATGAAGGTTCAGACTGAGCAGGGTGGAGTATGTCTTGCGGAGTCTGAGTTCGTCTTCTTGAACTATATTCTGAGGAAGGCGCTGAAATAAAGCGAATACCACCTAAGATCACACAGGTCAACCACAGAGCCGAGCCAGCTCACATGAGTGAGTGGTGCCAGATAGGAACAGGAAGCAATATAAAACCCCCCAAACCTCTCAAGCCCATCCATTCGGGGCCCTGCGGCCTAGTACCAAATGTAGCATTCCCCAGCGTTCTAACACCCAGTGTGGGTTATGCAGCTGCTCAGTCCAAGCCGCCCAGCTTACAGTAAGGTCCAGAGGACGATAGGAGCTGCACAAGATGAGACAGCTTGTTGGTAGGGAAGTCTGGTCAACAAACTCCATCTCCATGAGCTCATCTACCCTCAAGCACTGCTGACAAAGGCAAACAGAAGGACTGTGGCAGTCTGTTCCCCTGTAGCTGCCACTGATCTGAGTCCCACAACAAGTCTCTTGTCCCTGCATCTCCATGCAGCTGCTCTACTGAGCAAAAGAGCATAGGAACACCGAAGCCCCGGGCCGGACAACAGGGAGTAGGCTAAGCAGGCTGGAGAACAAGCAGCTGGGACCTCTTATGAAATCCTCTGGGCCACCAAAATCACATTTTTAAAAAATGCATGATTACCCTTCTGTGCAAGGGCAGGAGACAGAAAGAGGCCTGAGCCATGGGATACACCCCTGCATACAAAACAGCATGCGAATCTCTGCATTAAGCCTGATGTATATGGAAGTTTAATTTCTATGCGATCCAACTACCTCAAACCAGTAGTTTGAGGTATGACCTCAAACCAACTACCTCACCCGTTCCCCCAAACCAGTCAGTTAACAACTAATGTGCTGGTATCATAATACCACCTACAAGCCACCAACTGAACACATGAGATTCTTCTAGGGACAGCATCCTAATTGGCCTCATTCCATGCTCAGGAGCTTTAAGCTAGCAAGGCACACTGTCACCACAGTGTGGTGACACAAAGAGAGAACCATATACACAATTACATCATTCTTGAATTTGACCAAATTGGGATGGAAAATACCTTGGGGGAAAATACATCTGTACCGAACATGCACAGACCTCTTCATTTAAATCATGTTAAATTAGGCATTACAAATAATCTAGAGATAACTTAGAGTTTTCAGGAGGGTATGTGTGGATTATATGTAAATATTGCCTCATTTTTTACCAAGGTGCTTGAGCATTCTCAGATGTTGGTATCTGTGGGGGCTTCTGGACCAATCTTCCCTGATTACTGTTCACTCCAGCACTGGTGGGACCTTCGGTTAAGAAAGCAACACAGACTCACCTAACACTATCACAGGACACAAACACTAAGGGTCTGGAGGCTGGGGTTGCACTTCAGTGACTCCTGGCCTGATGTACGTGAGGCTCTGAGTTTAAACCCCACCACTGCAAGACAAAGAAAGTTTCAGAGTACACAGCTTTGTGTAGCATCACCAGACAAAAGCAGACAGATGCTAAACAGACAGCAGCAATACAGAGGTGGGAGACAGAGGGGGAGGGGTGGACGGAGAGAGATGTAGCCTGGGCTAGTTTGTCCAGCTTGTCAGGAGCCAGAAAAAGGGAAGGAAGGATGCAAGGGCATCATATGCAAGATCATCACCACACATCAATATCCTTCATCCAGAACCTGTGCTGTGCAGCTGTGACAGATACTGTGATGGAAAAGGACCCTGGTTCCAGATAGGTCCCATTAGTTAGATGGGACCTAAGAATAAAAAAGCAGGTTGGCGAAAGACACCCCAGGGCAGCCTGGGCCCTCATGGTCCAGCCTGCCTGAAGCACCCACATGCCCACCTGGCGACTTGGGTGCTGATGTGATGCACAAGAGTATGGAGATGAGACAGAGAAAAAGAGAGGCAGAATGGTTCATATGCTGTGGTAAGAGGCAGGTTTGAAGAAGCAAGCACTGTGAGGAATGGGCTGATGTTGGTGGCCTACTTGCCACCCAGGACCAGGGTAACATCTGGGTCTGGGTTGCTGCCTGTGGCCTTGTCTGGATCTGCAACAGTTGGGGTCTATATTAATGTCCACGACCCATGTTACCACAAAGGCCGCGGAAATGCCCAGGGTGCAGGCCACCATTTGTGGTCATTTTGGTGTCCAAGGGCCATGCCACCACTGGGGCCATGTTGTTCTGGGTGTCTTGTACTGCCACCAAGGGACATGATGACATATGGGCCTGGGCTGCTACAGGGGCCTGTCTGGGTCCATGACCCTGCAGCAGCCAGGGTCTATGTGGATGTCCATGGCTTCAGGAACGACTGATGGCTGTGCAGATGACCAGAGGCTGGTCAGACACCTGAGTCCATGTTGGTCTCTGAGGACCATGCTTCTGCTAGGGCCATGCTAATCCAGATGGCCTGTGCTCCCATCCAGGGTAATGGTGACATTCAAGTCCAGGCTGCGGCCCTGCCATAGTCAGGATCTGGGCTGATATCCATGACTCCTGATACCACAGAAGGTCTTGTAAATACCTGGGGTCTGGGCCATCACCTAAGGCCAGGTGGGATCTGAGGCCAGGGCCATACATATCTGAGTGGCCTGCATTATTACAAGGTACCAAGGTGATATCTGGGCCTGGGCTGCAGCTGAAGGCCATGTCTCGGGCTGTGCTGATGTCTCTGTTTCACAGCACCATGGAAAACCATTCAGATGCCAGGGCCGGGCACCACGGGGGCTCACGCTGCTGTCCTAGTGTCACACTGCCACGAGCCTTACAGATCAAAGTGACCTGCACTACCTTTCACCTGAGGTCAAGGTGACAGCCAAGCCTGGGCCATGTTGGTACCCAAGAGCCATGCCACCACCAGGGCCACACCAATCTGGGACCTGTGCTGCCACCTGAAGCCATGGTGTGGTCCAGGCCAGGGCTGCTGCCAATGTCCATGGCCCTACCACAGTTAGGGTCTGAGCTGATGTCCGTGGCTACTGATATCATCAAAGGCCATACCAATGTCAGGGGCCTGGGGTGATGTTGGTGTCCAAGGGCCACACTGCTGCAGGGACCATGCTGATTCTGAGTGGCCTGCACTGCCTTCCACCTGGGACCATGGTGATATCTGAGCCTGGGATGCTGCTGTGGACCATGCCTGGGTCTGTGGTCCTATCACAATCAGGGTGATATCACAGGTGATATCTGTGGCTCTTGGTGCCACCAAAGACCACACAGATGCCCAGGGTCTAGGCTGCATCCTGCGGCCATGTTGGTGTTCAAGGACCACGCTGCCACAAGTGCCATGGTGTCATCTGGGTCAAGGCTGCTGCTGAGGGCCATGTCTGCGCCCATGGCCTAACAGTAACGAGGATCTAGATCGATGTTG
Source organism: Ondatra zibethicus (assembly GCA_004026605.1). Classification (NCBI taxonomy): domain Eukaryota; kingdom Metazoa; phylum Chordata; class Mammalia; order Rodentia; family Cricetidae; genus Ondatra; species Ondatra zibethicus. Next base: position 165,094 of record PVIU01001904.1, on the reverse strand, counting down.
ATGGCTCGTGCTACCACAGAGGCCATAGGAACCATGAGTGTTGAAATCCAAGGGCCATGCTGAGCCAGCCATGTCCCTCACTGGCCCTAGGATACCTGGCCCTGCCCCTCGCTGGACAATGCAGCAGGAGAGCTGGGGCTGCATCCACCCGTTGGAGAGCTGACACCAGCACTTGAGAGAAATGGTCCTACCTCTCACTACAGGTGTGGGAGAGCTGGCTGGCCCTGATGGCATGGGCCTAGGGGAGCTTGCTTTACCCCTTGCCAGAGGGGGTGGTCCCAATGACCTCGACCATCCAGTTCAGCTACCACCAAGACACACATCCTGGACCTTTGGAAGGCCCACCCTAACAGCTACCCTTGCAAAATGATAACCACAAGATTAGGGCAACTGAGGCAACAACAAAATATCTGAGAGGAATTCTGATGAGGTCCCAGTAATGATGGTGTACCAGAAACCAGAGGCCTTGAACCAGATCAATAACTCACTGCAATGAACATTTTGTGGGTGGGGCTGATTAGACGAAAGGAGTGTACTGCGTGATATACTGCAGCACCAGATGCCTCTAGGACTCTAGGATGAGATGTTGGAAGGAAGGAGTTGCAAGGTGAGATTTTGTTAGTTTTGTTTTTAGTTAGTTTGGGGGGCATACTGCAGGGGTAAAGGGTAGATATGGAGGGACTGGGAAGTGAGTGGGATTGGAGAGATAATATGAAATTTCCAAATAATCAATAAAGAATTATTTTTAAAAAAGAATCAAAAAGCCTTTCCCATATTTTTAAAGTTTTATTATTTTCGTGTGTGTGCGTGTGTGTGTGTGTGTGTGTGTGTGTGTTTGTGTGTGTTGAGTGCAAATGCCCATGGAAGTCAAAGGTGTTAAGAACAGCCTGACATAGGTGCTGGGTGCCCAACTCAGGTCCTATGGAAGATCAGTCAATGTTCTTACTCACTAAGCCATATTCTCCAGCCTTTTCCATAATTAACTACAAAAGAATAGTTAGAAAAAAAAACGACAGAATAAGGGGTAAGGGGTAATGCTCTGGGAAATGGAAGTAGAGGTGGGGTGACCAGGCAGGAAGTAGAGGTGGGGCAATGAGAACAGGAGAATTCTGGGAAGAGTAAAGCGCAGTCTGCAGTCATCACCCAGATGCAGATGATGCAAGACGAGAATGCCTTGCTGATAAGGTACCAAGCCATATGTCTAACAGACAAGAATAATGGGCCAATTTAAGATGTAAGAATTCGTTAATAAGAAAAGCCTGAGCTACTGGCCAACTAGTTTATAATTAATGTAGACCTCTGTGTGTTTCTTCGGCACTGAACGGCTGTGGGACTGGGTGGGACAGCAAACTCTGTCAACAGAATTGGTGCCCAGTGTGGGGCTTGAACCCATGACCCTGAGATTAAGAGTTTTATGCTCTACCAATTGAGCTACTGTGGGGCTGACTACATCCACATAAAACCTGAGAAAGCTTGGAAAGGAATTCTATTCTAGACACTAAAAAACAAAGTTTAGCCGCATTTTTTTTTTTCTGAATGGGCTTTGATTGCTGGCTGCAGCTCCTTTAAGAGAGGTCTTACTAATTCAGTGGTGGCAGAAAAAAAAGCTGCCCGGTTTTGAAACAGCTTCCTGGGCCATGCTGCCAGCATGAACTCTGACTCTTTGGAGGTCTGGCTATGGAGCATTTAAATAGGGATTGTGGGTAGTGTGTTGCAAGTTACTTGGTCGCAGCATGGGCCAACTGGTTATCAGAGCTGAGGTGGTGAGGATGACTCCCACCCGGCAGTCTCAGAGGCAGTGAATGGACCTCTGCCGTGATGGACTGGGTGAGCCAAAAGGCAAAGCAGCCTTACTGCTAGCCAAGCTGCTTTAGCATTTTAAGAAGCGGTCCTGGTCAGAAAGAATTACATATGCACAATAGAAGAGATTCAGACAAAAGAAACCTCTAAACAGTTTACAGTGTGTTTAAAAATATATGTAGGCTTGGGAGACAAAAGAAAAAGAATAAAGTCCTTAAAATAAAAAAGAAAGAGAGTAGTTGGGTGTGGTGGCACACACCTTTAATCCCAACAACTGGGAGACAGAGGCAGGCAGATCTCTGTGAGTTTAAAGACAGCCTGGTCTACAGTGTGAGTTCAGGACAGCCAAAGATACACAGAGAAACCCTGTCTTAAAAAGCCAAAACTTAAAAATAAAAATAAAAGAAATAGAGTTTAAAATAAAGCCACATAAAGATGAAAAATACATAGAGAGTCTGGATACTGTATGTTATTGTGTTGTCTTTAAATTGTTTGATGGCTGAGGAAGGTACAAAAGCTAAAAGATATTTGATTATAAATGCTGCTGGATTGATCCAACATATGTATTTTGAAAATGCCTGACTTCAAAATTTAAGTCAAAAGATATGTTACTTTGGAGAAAAGATTTTGCTTTTGTTTCCACAGGAAATGAGAGGCTGTGGGTTCATTCTGGGTTAAGAAAAATCAGGTTTGATCAAGGAAGACCCCCTGAGAAATCTCTGATAGGAGCAGATGACCCAGATGTCTGAGTTCTACTTCCAGAACAGTTTCAAGACTGCTGGCTGAGATGATCAAGGATACTCTAGTCAGGACTTGATCATAATTCTAAATTTTCTTTAGGTCCCCACAAGATTATCAGCACCCCCCAATTAGCAGGAAGTAGCCTGGAAAACTAAACCTGCATTCCCAAAAAATGGACTATGGATGTTTGCCTTTGTTTAGAATGTTGGCTACAAATTGTTATGGATAATGGTCAGGAGAAAAGCTAACCAAAGGAAATTTGATTCAGAGTTCTTGTTTTGAAAAAAAAAAGTTGGGGGGGTGCTGTGGGACAATGATCTGTACCTTGTCACTTGTGTTTTAATACAAAGCTGATTGGCCAGTAGCCAGGCAGGAAGTATAGGCGGGGTGACCAGGCAGGAAGTAGAGGCGGGGTGATGAGAACAGGAGAATTCTGGGAAGAGGAAAGCTCAGGCTGCAGTCATCACCCAGACGCAGAAAATACAACATGAGAATGCCTTGCTGATAAAGGTACCAAGCCACATGGTGAACACAGACAAGAATTATGGGCTAACATAAGATGTAAGAATTAGTTAATAAGAAACCTGAGCTAATAGGCTAACCAGTTTTATGATTAATGTAGACCTCTGTGTGTTTCTTTGGGACTGAACGGCTGCGGGACAGGGCAGGATAGAAATCTCAATCAACAAGGTAATGTACCAAAGAATGCTGGCAGGCCCTAGAAACTGGAAACCATGAACACAGACTATCTATACCCTCAAGCCTGTCAGAAGCTGAGTTTTACCCTGTGTGACCTATGTTGGGTTTCTGATACCTGCAAAAACTTGTGCTACTCCATCTGCAAATTCTCAGCTGATAATGCAGCAGCAGCAGCAATGAATACAGGAGAATAAACATGATGTATTACTTGTCATTTTAAATCTTTCACATTGTCTGACTCCTATTATACCTGTTTAGTTGGGAAACTTAAATGCTTTGCCTTCCTTCTGTGTCATGACTTCCCAAAGGCAAGAACTGCATGTAAGATTCACGCTCTCTGAAGAAAGAAAGAGGGGAGGGAGAAGGAAGGAAGGAAGAGAGGGAAGGACAGAGGGAGGGAGGGATTAGGACCAGAAACAAATAAAACCCATCCATATAGCACTCTTTTCTGGCCAGACAACATCTACACATCAAGGCCCAGGCCTGCACAATGATCTCTCTACTCATTGCTCTTCCTGTGGCGATTCCAACCACTCTTGCATGGTCTGGTCCACCTTAGCAGATGGTGACAACTCTTCTTCCTGGGTAAACCCAACACCACCTCATGACAGGCATATATACTTGGTCAATGATCAGCAATTGTTTACTCAACTGAGCTGACTACCAGACAGAAGTAAAGTCAACCTCATCTAGTAAAGCCTACTTTAAACCAACAAGGAGCTTCCTATTGGAGAAAAAGCCCTGCATTTTTTTTTTTTTTACATTTGAAAATCTATGGGGGAGGAAGTTGAAAATCTCAGCACAGTTGTTATGGTCGAGGAACAAAACAATCTGAAATTTTGAGTCTACTAATTATAACTATCAAAGGCAGAGCAGAAGAAGATGAATGAAATTTAACTAAATGTCCACACATTAAAGCCTGAATCACTAAGAGCCGTAGCCTGTTACACTCTCCCAGGAACACCATGTTAACAGGCATTGGGACAGCACCCACCTCTATGGTAAGAGTTATTCCTGTGGCTTAGAGGCCAAAGTCCTACTGAGGCTCAAACCATACATCCTAACAAGCCAGCACATGACACTAAAGAAGTTTCAATTCTTATCCAACCAGCACGAAGAAACACTGAATCTTCATAGCATTTAGAGCTAAAGTAATTATCAGTAGCGTTTTCAGTTTAAAGTCTGTAGGCAGAGGCTGCTCAGTTGTTTCCTGGCCACCCAGACCGAATAATAACACAGAAACTATATTAATTATGACACTGCTTGACCAATAGCTTAGGCATATTTCTAGCTAACTCTTACATCTTAAATTAACCCATTTCTATTAATCTGTGAATCACCATGAGGCTGCGGCCTACCAATAAGGTTCTGGCTGGCAGCTGGCATCTATCTCCTTTGGCAACTACGTGTTATCTCTTTGACTCCACCTACTCTCTATACCTCTGTTTGGATTTCCCACCTGGCTTTACTCTACTAAGCCATTGGATGAAACAGCTTCTTTAATAATCACCAGTAATAAAACATATTCATAGCATACAGAGGGGAATCGCACATCAAAAGTCCATTTTAATGAGGTCTCACTTGCATACAGTAACCCATCCTTCTTCATGCTCAGCTCCGTCAGTTTTGACAAAAACAGCCACAACCACGGCGGGATGGGGGTGGGGGAGAGAGGAAGAGGGAGAAAAAAAAACACTTCACTCATTCCAGATTTCTCTCCCGCTTTACACTTCTATTTTCTCTCCTTGTCATCCATTCGGGGCTAAAACGGTCTGTTTCCAAATTCTACACTTCACCTTTTTCCAGCATGTTACTCGAATGGCGTCCTGCTCGTCACACCCTGTGGACTTGGCTTCTGTGTGCTGTGATGAATCCGACATTCATCTTCAGGGCTATGTTGCTCTTTACTGCCAGTGAGTAGTATCCCACTAGTGAGGAACCTACCCCGATGGACAGACTATTCCTTTATCATCCACTATGTGCTTTACAGTTTTAGAAAAAGCTGCTAGGAGAGGCAGGAAGATCACGAAATTGAGGCCAGCCTGGGCTATACATTAAAAAAAGAAAGAAAGAAAGAAAGAAAGAAAGAAAGAAAGAAAGAAAGAAAGAAAGAAAGAAAGAAAGAAAGGAAGGAAGAGCTGCTAGGAATATTAGCCTAGAGGTTTTTGTGCAAAAAGACTTTCACTTCTCTTGGATACATACCCAGAAGCAGAAGTGCTCGCTTATACTCAAAGAAAGTGACTGCTTTTTGGACAGGCTGCACCATTTAGCATCCCCACCAGCAATGTGTTGAAGAGTTCTAGTTCCTCAGATCGTTGCCCAGGACTTTGTCCCAACCAATTTTTTTCAGTGTTACTGACTTTGGGGCATTTTAATTAGTGTGTTGTGTTTCTTAAAGCTTTTTTATTTTAAAATAATTCTAGATTGACGTAGAAGTTGCAAATCTTCGAGTTCTAGTACATCCTCCACCCAGCTGCCCTAACTTCCATAACTACAACACAATGGTTAAAAAGGGGAACTTGAAATTATATATAATACCAGTCACTACACTGCAGGCTTCTTAGATGTCACCATTCACTAGCTTTTACTTTTTTTATATGCAGGTCTATCAAATTTGGTATGTACAGATTTACACACAACCATACTTCCAATCAGAACACAAATCTGATGCATCAAAGTGCATTTCATACAGGAAGTGTTCTTCCCTCAAAGACCCTTGGTCAATCATGATTTTCTTTTGCTCTCAATTTTTATCCCAAGAAAATTTTGAAAAGCAATTATTTGGCTGGAGAGACTAGACTCCGTAGTTATGAGTACTGATTGCTTTTCCAGAGGGTTCAAGTTCAATTCCCAGCACCCACATGATGGCTTCCAACCATACGTAATTCCAGTCCCAGAGCATCTGGTGCCCTCTTCTGACCTCTGCAGGCACCACACACACACCTGGTGCACAAACATACATATAGGCAAAACATTCAAACGCATAAAATAATAGATAAATCTTTAAGGGAAGAAAAGCAATCATCAAGCAGGGCACTGTGACACATGCATGTAACCCCAACAATCAGAACATGGAAGCAGGAGATCAAGCTCCAGGCTAGCCTGGGCTACAGAGGACGCTCCAGGCTAGCCCGGGCTACACAGGAAGCTCCAGGCTAGACTTGACTGCAAAACCTCGATCCTAATTTAAAAATATTACACAAATGCGACAGCTATCTCCTCTGCAGCTGCTATGTGCAAGCTGGAGTTCAATTTTCAGGTTCTGTTTATGCTGTCGGAAGACAATGACCAGTGCCTTCAAAGGAACTTCAAGTAGACTCACACGCCCTCACAAAGCTGGCACACACTACCCATGGTGACAAGTCACGAACATAGTCTGGATAAGACTGAGAAGAAGGTCCTAGTAAGCAAACCCCACTCCCAGACTCAGTGCTCCGGGCCCTCCACAGGAACGAAACAGCCAAGTCTCAGAACGGCTAAGTATTAGGCACACAGCCAAGATGCTCTCAAAATAGAAAGGCCTACCAAAGATCCCCAGGGCTTAAGAGCTTTACTGAAGACCACTCATCTCCTTGGACCAAAGCTTGACTCAGAAGAGATACAGAATTGTCAGTTCTCCAAGCGATGCTATCTCAGGGACACCTGATGGCAACTTTCTCCCACAGGATGTCCACCATTATAGCCCCTTGTTTCAGATGCTCTCAGGAATAGTGAACACTGGACCCCATCGCCAGCTCTTAATTAATATACAGCATGATCTTCTCTTCGAGTCTGTGGGACCCACACTGACAGCCAGAATTGTTCCTTACTCTCAGTCTGCAAGCATTCTGTCACTAACCTCTACTGCTATTTGTAGCCATATCTTGTGCCACCTCCCTGTTCAATACCAACAGTCCCCGTTACCTGATACATCTCTTTATCACCTGGTATCTACACCCCAAGTTCCCAGGCACCCTAAGTGAATCAAAGAACGTTTTGCAAAAGTGAAGTGTGGCTATCAAATTGCATTATTAGCAGCAGGGTTTTGAGGGAGTGGACTTAGAAACAGATGGGTCTTAAGGGGAAAAAAATCTATCAAAGATGCAGTATAGGCAGTCTAGTTTAAGAAGTATATCATAAAGCAACTAAATGTTGACAGGGAGATGCCCATGTGTCTGAAAAGGATGGGGCAGAGCCACAGGAGATGACAAGAGGAAAACAAGACATTCCCACACATGACTGAGGCTCGCAAGCAGCTAAGCAGCACTGTAGGGGGAAAGCAGATCTTCTCTGCTATTGTGAAGGCCGATGGAGCGAAGCGCAAGCTGTGTCTTATGACTTCATTGCTAAGGGCTTCTGCCAAGAGCTGTGCTGGCAGAGACACAGGGCTCAAGAAGCATCAAGAATCCATAACAGCTGGGATGGGAGTTGTCAGGACATCCTCAAGAAAAGGGGTGGGGCAGCGGGACACTTAGAGAAAGTCTCTTTCCAGAGACACACTCCCAGGAGACCCTAGTCCAAGGCAATGGCCTGGATTTGGCAGACTTTAAGCTTGTCTCTCCTCTGCTGAATCTCCTGAGCCAGCTCTGAGAAAGTTCAGGAGCCAAGGAACTGATCGTTAACTCATACATAGCACTCGGCCCTGCATTACAGTTTGCTTCTGCACACAAAAAGCATTTACATGTAATAACCCATCAATGAAAAAACTCTCAAATCAAAATGGTGCCCACAGTACCACCCATGATTCTAAGCAGCACTAAGCACCGATGCAATCAATCTCATGGCTTCTCAGAGGGCTGCCTCCTAACAAGCAATGGGCCATTTTGACATCTGTCAACCCACAGCATCCCTGAGTATGGCCATCTGAAAAGGACAGGAGAGGGTACCACAGCTCACCAGCACTCTTTCTCCCCTCCGGGACTGTCTAGATAAGCTCAAGCAAGCTATCAGGGAGCTCCTAACATATATACAGAAACACAATAAGAACACCCATCAGATTCTTCTGATCACATTTGGTAACAGATGCCGCCATTGTGGTGCTGGAACACACTGAGCTGCTCAGATGGGAATTTCACTCACGGCCACACAACGTCAAGTGTCACTGATTGCTTGCTTCTCCTCTCCCTCGTACAACTGAGGCTCAATTGGAAAGAACCTGCTTCCTGGTTACTTAGCACCCCATGTGGTAAGAGAAACTAGCAAGGGCAGGCAGTTGTGGGCCTCTGAAAAAGGTTTTCAAAGTGTGTAGATGCGTCTCCCAGCTCTGGTCTGCAAAGGTCACCCCAGCTGTGGTCCCCAAACAAGGATCCCCCTACACAAGGATTCCAGTCTCTGGAGTTACCCTCTCTGCCCTCTTTTCTGCCACCCCAAAACTGCCCTTCTAAATCAATACAGTCAGGAATGAAAATGATAAAGTATGGCACGCAAGATTCTCCAGCTCACAAGTGAAGAACAGCTGAAAGTCATAGAGAGGACTCCGAAGTACCTCCCAAGTATCCAGTCACACAAGAAGTATTACAATCGTCCATTTAAACATAACTCCACAAACACATTAAAGGCACATTTACCAATTAACGAAATCTTTACTAAAGCTTTCCAATGAGCTCCAAATCAAGCCACACAAACTGTCGTACTATCTATACACCCATCAAAGCAGGTGGCACTTTGGTACAGAAAATGGACCTGAGTGATGCTTAACTTGCAGGACACTGCTAGGGAGTGGCAGGGGCCACTGCAGATGACCCCAGTAGAAAGGTCATGCCTCATGGATTTTCAAAGCCAGGAAGAATAACTACAAATCAAAGCTGAGTCTTAAAAGTCATTTCAACTTCCCTCATCCCAAGGAAAGGAAGCTTATTGTTAACTTCAAAAGGTCCAAACGAGTTATCAAAAGCTGCCTGTGAGCAGCGGACAAAAGATATTCTGTACGGTTTATCTACAAATGCCAAAAAATGCACTCCCTTGCAATTATGCCTCTGCCTCCATGCTGTTGTGTATTATTTTAGCTATTTCTGAATAAAACAGTCTAAGCAAACATGCTCATTTTTCCTAGCTCATCCTGGAGCAAAAAGAAGGGAGACTAACATTTCAGTGACTGCCTATTGCGATGGTTATGACTATAATTGGCGATATTATATTTGGTTATGATTATATTTGGAGATGGAGCCTTGGGAAGTCATTAGGACTCGAGGAGACCGTGGTGGTGCTTCTGCGGAGGCACTGGTGGCCAGGCTCCCACACTTGTTATCTCACCATGTAAGGTGCTTCTTTTTGTGTTATGACGCAGCAAGAAGACCCTCACCACACGCTGGTCCATGTGTTTAGACTTCTTAGACTCCAGATCTATGAGCCCAACTCACTTATATTCTTTACAAACTACCTGACTACAAACTTGATGGCTTTAAAGCAATGCACACACATGATCTCACAGTTCTGGAGGTCAGGTTCACAGTACATCTTACAATGTGTTGGAGGGTTGGGTTCCTCTTAGAAGCGCTGAAGGAGAACAGGGTGAGAGCAGGACCCCTGGGCTGTGTTGTACTTTGATCTCTGCTTCAATCTCATGTCTCCTTCCCTGACACTGGCCACCGCATCGCAATCTTACAAGGAATTTCATGTGAGTTCATGTGATCCTACTTGGACCCAGCTCTAACACATTGTTTAGATATGACTAGACAATTTAGACTCCTCTTCCTATCTTGAGATTCTTAGCTTCATTATAGTTACTGTATCTTCTGCTACATGGAAACACACTCCCAGGTTCCAGGGGTCAGAGTATAGACATCTTTGGGCACCATTATTCTGCTTCCATGATATGCTGGGTATAACTCATGTCAGTGAAGCTCTTTGGAGTGTTGAGTGACTTTTACAAATACAAAGGGTGTGGGGAGACAGCTCACTTAAGTGCTAGATGGGTAAGTCTGAGTACTTGAGCTTGGCCCCCAAGAATCGATGAGAAAGGCCTGAAGTGACAGGCCTGGGAAAGTGGAGACAGTGAGGTCAGTGGCACTCACTGGCCTTCCAGTCTACCTCAGTCAGGAAACTGCTGGGCTAATAAGAAACCTTGTCCTCAAAAGGCAAAATCGAAAGCAATTGAGGAAGTCACCCAATGTCAACCTCTACATGCCTCTACATGCATACATGTGTGCATGCATGTTGTAGAACAATACTTTAACTATGTAAAGGGTTGTTACATGTGTTTATGCTGCATTTTTTTAGTTATGTAACGACGTGTAGCTTTGGTTTATGCTGCATTTGTTTAATTATGTAAAGATGTGTTGCTGCTTCACCTTGCCTGCCTAAGGCACCTGATTGGTCTAGTAAAAAGCTGGATGGCCAATAGCTGGGCAGTAGAGGGACAGGCAGAGCTGGTGGGCAGAGAACAAATAGGAAAAGGAATCTAGGCTAAAGGGGAAGAACAGAGAGAGAACAAGGGAGAAAGTGAGGGAGGCACCAGGGCCAGCAAGCCAGGCAACCATCAGAAAGACACAGAGTAGAATATACATAATAAAAGAAAGGTAAAAAGCCCTGAGGCAAAACACAGATGAAAAGAAACAGGTTAATTTAAGTTATAAGCATAAGCTAAGGTCAAGCACTCATAACTAGTAAGAAGCCTCTGTGTCATGATTTGGGAGCGGTTTGGAGCCCAAAAGAAAGCCTGTTAGTCACATGAACATCTAATACACAAACAAACAGGGTAGGGAGAGAAAGAGAAACAGAGATTCAAGACTATTAAGCAGCTATAAAACCAAAATACTTGGGAGGCACTGCTTTGGCAAATGCACAGATTAAAGCGGTTATAAGGTAGGAAAAGCATGCTTGAGGAAAGCTAAGTGGTTAACCAGAATCATATAGGCTGAGTACAACTTCAAATGGGACCAATATGGACTAGTTACCAATAAAACGCATATGGCTTCCGCTGTACCATGTTTCCAACTTCTCAGCACCTTACTATTGCAGAGGCAAAACAAGCAAACAAATTATCCTTTGGGCATTTGTTGTTGTTGTTGGTAGTGGTGGTTTGTTTTGTTTTGTTTTTCGGACAGGATTTCTCTGTGTATTTTTGGCTGTCCTAGAACTCACTCTGTAGACCAGGCTGGCCTTGAACTCACAGAGATCCGCCTGCCTCTGCCTCCCAAGTGCTGGGTATCAAGACATGTGCTTGCTTACCAAGCTACTCCTGAAGGCATTTTTTAAGGTGAACTAGCAAGCAGGTAACAACTTGTAGTCAAAAGGGTTTGAAGGAATCATAACCTTCCAAACCATTGTTCAGAAGTATACTAGTCTCAGGCAGAGAGGTAGAGAGACAATGTGCAAATGGCCGGTGGTCTACAGTCAAAGCAAGATAGACAAGTAATCAGTGTCACCAGAGAGGCAAATTGCTGGAGCCTTAAGAACCAGGGAGCACACTTAGCAAAGCACTGCCCTGGGTTCAGAAACTGGGCCTGGTAACCAAAAGGAGATTCACAGTCTCTCTGACAACTGCCAGCAAGACCCAGTTTTAAACATCCTAAAAGACATGGCCGTTCGAAATGACACATTATTAGGCTGACCAACATGGGGTCCACAGTAAGAAACTAAATGTACTTGGGTGAACCATGTTAGAAATGATTTTGCCTAATTTATACACAAGAATAAAAACATTTTAATCAGACAAGGGGCTCTCACTAATCACAACCTTCAAAGGAGCATGTTTAGAGTAAAAATAAAAAGGGGGAGCAGAGACTCAGAGGGCCAGCATCTGCTGCTAAATGAACCACCTGGCCCAAGCCAACAGAGCCAAAGCTGAAGCGATTGCATTCTTCCCACATAGCCAAGTAACATTCACTAGTGACAGGCAGCCCAGAGGGCCTGCCAGGGCTCCCTGGAGAAGTGTGGCCACGCCTGGCAAGCTCCTTCAGTCTTATACCTCACTTCCCCCCAGCTCCCTGTATAGAACTTCAAGAATGTTCAGCCAACCAACACCACTTAGAAAACAAAACCCAGCAGCAGGGCCTGAACCACTGCCAAAAACACAAACAAAAAACAAAAACAAAACAAAACCAAGACTGTAAGGGCACAGACATAAGGAACTACCAATCCAAGCTGAAATCCAAAGGCAGAAAAACTGCAGAACTTTCTAGCATTTTTATTTCTGTGAGGAAAATACCAGTCAATCTTTGGAGAGCCTCCAGTCACAGCTCAGCATTTCCCAGCAACATTTACAGAGCCTGCCTTTCTAAGGTTATGCTGGCATTACAAAAGCCACAATGCCATCCTTATAGCCAGCAAAGGATAAAGATCTTGTGGGTTAGAAGCATGCCTTACAGCCCAGTTTTATCACTAATTATACACACACGCCTGTCAAAATTGTGTACCATCTAAAGAGGTATGATTGGGCTTGTTCTGCGAAAGAACAAAGAAAAAGGAGAAACTATGAAATCAGCAATTATACTGGACATGCAGTTTTGCAGTACTCCAGACGCCCAAGCCCCAAGGCAGCTTAGTATTCTATAAATGAAACCTTTCATTTTGCCTTTCACACCTAACAGAGGATGGGCTAAACACAGAGTGTGCTCACACAATGAGCAAACAGCTTCTTTCTCCACTCCATGTGAAGAAGAAAGGCATCCACAGGCAGAGCCCATAGTTGAATCTTATATGTCTCGTAGTCTGGACAGAAGGAAAAATGGCACTTGAACAGAAAACGGACGGTGCAATATAGGAAGCTGGGCCTGAGGAAGCATTGCTTGCTGTGTTGTGTTATGTTGTGTTTTAATCACTTGGGCACGCCTAAGACAGGAACTGGGGTAGACTTCTGCTGTACAATAATTTTGGATAAAAGCTAGAAAATTATGTTCTAAAATGGACTTAAGGCCAGGGTTAGCCTCAGGTACAAACACCAGATCTGTGAGAACATGGCAGCAGCGATGCACTGAAACTTAAGCCAAGATTCTTGAAGAGTAAACATAGCAAAATGAAGGAGCTGCAGGAGACAGCGAAGACTTCAGGCACAGTGGAGAGAATCTAGACTTCTTGCCTTCCAGATACTCCTGGAAACAAACAAGCTAGCGAAAAATGGTCCTGGGTCTGTAGTCTACAGAAGTTATACCTTAAGATTCCAAGACAGAATTATCAAGCGACTTGGTAAGGCAGGGTGAGATAAGAAACGAGTCTCACTATTATATAGCCCAGGCTGCTCTAGAATTCATTATGTAGCACAGGATGACTAAAAATGTAGCAATTCTCATGTCTCAGCTTTCCAAGAGCTGGGACTATAAGATGTGACACCATGCTTGGATGAATTTTTTTTTATTAAGATAGTGTTTTCCTATGCTACCTGGACTGGGTTAGAACAATGGCTCTGACAATCCTCCTGCCTCTGCCTCCCAGACAGTCGGGTGACGCCAACCTAGACAGCTTGTATTGTTACCTGTGATCTTCTCAGATAAAAGCCTCATTTGTATTATTAACAAATAACAAACTCAACCCATACATCAGGGAAGAAGAAAACAGACTCATTTAGAGTACTAAGGAGTTTAAATCCTGGTATTAACTAATATAAGGTATGAAATAACTATTTATTGTTGGTTAAACATAAGAAATAAAGCAGAAACACCTCATCAAAGATATTCTCACAGATATTGAAAGCAGAAATAGCACTTTTGAAAAAGAGAATATAAGATCATTAAAAGTAAGATCTCAAAGGAAAATTCAATACAGCAGAAGAGAAAATTATTAAATAGAAGTTCAGTCTTGAGGAAGTCAACAAAATGCAGCGGAAAAGAAATCAGACATCAAATAGGAGTTAAAGATGCTGAGAGGAAAAAGAAGCCCTGACATTCACTTAACCTGTCAAAAATGACAGAATAAGTAGGAGACCATGTTTAGAACGCTAATAGCCAGGGCATTTTCAGGACTGATAAACGACAGGAAATCTGCAGATACATGAAATGCACAATTAAAAACATGACAAAACAAAAAACAAAAAAACTGCACATCAGACAAGCAGTAAAGCAGACATGTACTAAAGACCAGCAGACAGAAGCTTCACAGATGTCTTAACACTAACAAGAAACACAGGTACTGGCACAATGGGAGAGTGTGTTTATAAGGCCATCTGGAAGTAATTGTAATCCGAAAAAAGGAAGAGTGAGAATCAGACATTCCAGAAACAAAAAACAAACAAAAAGAGATTCTCCTTCTGAAGAGGACAAGCTGATAAGATGGAAGAAAGGCACAGGGTGGAAGAAGAAAAGTAGAAGACATGGTAAAGGTGTAGAGTTAAAAATGAATAAAAACTGTCCTAAAATTACAAGTTTTTATAGTGACACAATTATGTAAGTTTGACAAAATCATCTAAGTTCAGAAAGAACATTAGTGGCCCTGTGAGTTTTATAATATTCTGGAATGGAGTCAGAATACTTGAAACGCTGACTGAGCTTTTTTAACTGCCAAGTGTCCGTAGAACATTGAGGACAATTATTAGAAGAGAAATTCAACACATAAAGGAAAGTGGGAACTGAATAAGGATATGAACCACCAGAAGCTTCAATCCAAAGCAATGAAAATGGATCACACAGGAAAAAAAAAACAATGTTCCATTATATTCCAATAAACAAAAGAGAGGTACGCTGCATCCATCCTGCATGGGAGGAGTGAAGAAGCCAATGCAGCTCGCAGGAGATGAGGTAGGAGGATCCCAAGTTCTAGGCAGCCTGGGCTACAGAGGAAGACCCTGGCCAGAATAGGAGCTGAGGCCAGAAGCCAGGAGAAGGAAAAGACTGAAAAGCGTTGTCTATGTTGAAATTGTGAGCTCTGTTCTCCAAACAAAAGACGCTCAATCTCATGACTCACCAAGAAAAGCAAATTAGAATATACTACCTCACACACTAGGAGGGCAGCAAAAATACCAGATTTTTGGAGGGAAGCGAGACCACAGATGAACTGCAATGGATTCTACATGCAGATCCTGTTCTGGCAACAAAAGGTGATTCATTACAATTACACACAACAATCGCACAATACACCCAAGCAAAAAAGGCAAGTTGTAAAAATGTTTCATGAAATATATCATTCTTACCAAGCCTGAAAATAAGCAAAACTTGGCAGAACTGTCTTTATGTATACCACACACAAACACAGATAGATAGATATAGATATAGATATAGTAATTACACCAGGCACAGTAGTTATGCTAGACTGGCAACCAACAGTGACATAGAGACACTATTTAGGTCCTACAGTTAGCTTTTATATTCTAGGTCGTAGTGATACATTTTTTTCTGAAAATATCTCTTGACCCCAAAGGATCTGAACTTTTGCTGGACCTTGCAGCTAGGTTAATAATACTGCTTGGATTCATTTAAAGCTGTGTACTTGGCCTGCTATCCTACTGTGTGCTCAGCCTATTTGTGTTTAACCCACCTTTAAGAGAACAGAGTAATATACCTTACTATGTCTTGGATTTCCCATGCAAACGTTTACAAACTAAGCTAAGTGCACAGCTTTAATCTTAAAGTATGTGCTTTACATCCCCTGACCCAGAATAATGTTATGTGTGTATGTGTAAGCTGTGATAAACAGCCAACAGGCTGGAAGAACCTTAAAACCAATCACCACCATAGACGCTGGAAGCAGCATGAGAATTTGTCTTGACAGCATCATTGGTACTGTTAAATGTTCTTCTGTGTCCCGGGGGTCAATAAAGTAACTTCTCCTTGTAAGACTCCGCTAAAGATTCTGTAAAGAATCCCTCCCTTTACATGTCCTCTCTGCTGTTCAGTAAATTCAAAACAAAACCCTCTGTAGAGACAGGCACAGATTCAGACACACATGAGCACAAGTCACAGGCATCAGGCACAGACACCCAGAACAGACAGATTACAGGACAGCCAGCAGCTACAAACTACAGTAAGAAGGTGCAAGGAGTTTAATGGAGGATCGGAATTTGGGCTTGCATTTGCTAAAATTAAGGAGAAACTGCTTTGCTTCCATTCCTTAATGTGACATTGACATGTTTTGATGCCTTCTGAGTTATCCTTATGGCATTAACCAATACACGCCATGAAGGTCTTTATTACACCTCACTAGCACTGTTAGCAGCACTGGCATAAACCGCCCAAATGCAAGGAAGGCAGCATATTTGCTAACTGTAATCTTCTAAGAAAAAGACTTCAGTTGAAAGCAAACCTGGACTAAAGGGGACTGCCCCTGGATGACAGCCCTGAGCCTTTCTGAAATCTTTCAAAATCCTGGGGCTTATATGACTCAGGAGGAGACTGTTTCCTGTGTGCAGTCTGTCATTCTGCCTAGCCACACTGCCTCCTCTAAGGGAGGAGCTGGCCTCTCCAGTGCTTTTCCTTCCACAAAAGATAATGGCCTTTCCTTGTTATAAAATATTTAACTATGTAAAGATGTGTTACATTTGTTTATGCTGTGGAATATTACTTTAACTGTATAAAGGTATGTTACATTTGTTTATGCTACATTTGTTTAATTATATAAAGATGTATTACTGTTTTACCTTGCCTACCTAAGGAACCTGATTGGTCTAATAGAAAGCTGATCGGCCAATAGGTAGGCAGAAGAGGGAAAGGTGAGGCTGGCAGGCAAAGCAGGAGGCAAATAAGTAGGAGGTAAAATTGGTGTGGGAGCCTTCTGTCTATGTGTTGCTTTTATTGGCTAATGAATAAAGAAACTGCCTTGGCCTGTTGATAGGGCAGAACTTAGGTAGGCGGGGAAAACTGGACTGAATGCTGGGAAAAGGAAGGCAGAGGGAGAGACGCCATGGAGCTGACAGAGTCAGACATGCCAAATCTTTGCCGGGAAGCCACTGCTATGTGGCGATATACAGATTAAAAGAAATGGGTTAAATTAAGATATAAGAGTTAGCCAATAAGAAGCTAGAGCTAATGGGCCAAGGAGTGTTTTAATTAATATAGTTTCTGTGTGGTTATTTGGGTTCTGGGCAGCCAGGACAAACAAGTGGCCTTCTCCTACATGAAATCTTGGCTCAGAAGAGGAGAGAAGAAGAGAGGAAAGAACCAGGGAGAAAGAGAGAGATATCTGAGGCCAGCCAGCCAGGCAGCCACCAGACAGACACAGAAGAAGCAGGTAAAGTAGGACATACAGAAAGAAAAGGGAAAAGCCCCAAGGAAAAAATAAAGAGAAACAGCTTGATATAAGTTAAAAGGGCTAGCCAGAAACAAGACTAAATAGGCTGAGCATTCATAACTAATAAGAAGTCTCTGTGTTGGCCCCAAACAAAGAAAAAGCCTGGTACATTTCCTTGCCTGATTTTTCCTTAAGATACCACAAAAGTCGACATTCTCTCACCACCACCAGGGTTGGACACTAGGTCTCAAACTAGAGTGAGTGAGGTGCAATTTCACTTACCTGTGCTACCTCTTACACACACACACACACACACCGCTGCACTCCAACTTCACGGTGCTGGGAAGGTCACAGCTCCTTCAGCCACTAAAGCTTTGCCTAGAATAACAAAGGCAGGAAATGAGAGGGAAGTCAACAAAGGAACCAAAATGTCCATTAAGGAAAGAAACTCATTTAATCAGGTAAAATCTTCACCATTAAGAGGAGAAATGACCACCCAAATTAAGGGAAATCTCTAGTCTAGCCTGAACCATTTTTCATCTATAATCAAAACTCTAAATAGTAAGTCAGTGTTTGTGGAAGAAATCATTCTAATTTCCAAAGAGCAGTGGTGTGCATTTCCTCATTGGAATCCCACAATCCTGAGGATATGATATTTCTGGGGAATATTCTTTTTAAACGTAGCAGTAGTTGATGTTCTCAATGCTTAAAAAACTTCCTCCCAAACCACTCAGCTTCCAAGTCTCAAAGAAGAAATGAGAAAGGCTGGCATACAGCTCAGCCGGCAGAGCGCTTGCCTAACATGCCAAAGCCTTGGGTTCGATTTTCCCATCCTCTGTGGCTCCTGAACCCCAGCACTTAGGAGCTAGAACCAATATTGTTTCTTCTTGCATGAGATCTGCTGGTCTAACTTTCCACCCAACAGATGCACAAACGCCTTTGTCTGCAATGTGACCACAACACTGCCACAAAACAACTCTTAGAGTAGAAAATTCATACCGGGGCAACTGAACCATTATCTTTCTCACATACCAGGTATTCCTTAGCCCTGAAAGTCATATTTATCATGGCTGAACATTTACTTGCTCTCTCCCACACCCACATTTAGCACTTTTGTCTTGAGTCACATGATGATCAATTTCACACATCATGGCCCCTTTCCTCAAAGAACTTCAGAGATTATTCCCAAAGACTAGAGATACTCTTACGCAATTGCGACACCGTCATCAACCTTGGTACCACTGACACTGATGCTTTAACCCACTCCGTATTCAGTTGCCCTAATAAGGATTTTTTTTTATGAGAGTTCTTCCAATTCAAGATCCATCCCAGGGTTAGGTAAAGTATTTCACTCCTATTTTTCTTTAACCTGAAACACACACAGCACACTTTGTTGTTGCAACACCTTGAGAAGTATGTAGTTCCTCCCTTTTAAATTGATGGAGCATTTCCATTTCGGCTTATCTGACCTTTCCTCGGGTAATTCTGGATGAATCAGAATGACTTATGTTTGCTCAGCTGGAAAATTCCCTAAGTGAGAAACTCTCTGAATATCACATCTGAAGGTACAAGGTCTATCCTGACCCCAAAGTAAAACCCATTTTATTCAATAAAAAGAAATCACGGCATTTCGCCTTACAACAAACACTTTCTCTAGGGGGAAACACTTTAATATCATCCAAATACCTTGTCCTATACCTCAAAATCCCCTCTCCTGCCCTCTGTAACATCAACACTTGGAAAACTGAGGCAGGGGGATCATGAGTTCAAGGCCAGCCTGAGATACATAGTAAGCCCCTGCCTAAGACAGAGGAGAGGTGAAGAAGGAGAAAATTTCCTAGGTATCCTGACGTCTTCCTGTTACGTACTTAACAGCAGCTGCAGCACACAGACTCCAGCGCTCCTTCCGCATTACAACTGGTTCATTATCAGCACTCTCCATCATTTGTTCACCCAGTGAAGTAGCTGGGTTCAGTACAAACACATGACCTGCTTTTCTCATGACAAATCCCTACTTCATTCCTGCACTTTACATTGGAATTCATACCTAGCCAGGGAGAGCCCCTCAAGATGTCTACTATGTATTTCCAACATATTTATTTTTCCTTATTTTTATTTCTTGCTCACATTACAAAATGTTTAGGACTTAATCTTGTATCTGTCCTTCCTCTGTTCTGGATGAAATCACTTCTCCAAAGAGTCCTAGGGTCTTTGCAGAGAAGAATAAGAGACCAGGATCCTCAATGACGGTTTCCAGGCACCTGCTTCACCTTGTTGACCTTTGTTCTAAATATGAGCCACATGCTCCCTTCTGCCATGAAGTAGACAAGTCGAGCAGTTCAGTTCAGTTGTGGCAGCTAAATTACTGATCGACCTCACCAACTGTGACTTCAGGGTCTACATTTGGTTAAGGTGGATCCACTTCGCTCCTTAAATCCTTAGCACGAGCAAGTGGCCTTCCTCAACAGTACTGTCCTTACTCCTTGAGATGTGGCTGATCCAATATGTCGACAGCATGGCTCAGGTGCTCAAGAAACACACCTTCCTGCATCCGCCTTTCTGTTCTCTGCCTGGATGCAGCTCCTCTTTGCGATCCATGATCTTATGGATCTCTCAACTCTCAAGAGCTTCTTTCTCCATTATGTTGCTGGGCAAATTCCAGCCTCAGCGGCCCTGAGCTATAGACAGCAGGCTCTCCCGGTGCTGGCCACATCTACTTCAGCAGAAAATGGGCACAAGCCAAATACCAGGACCGGACAGGGGAGCCTCAAATTACTGTCTTCTCTCATGGGTCACAATCTTGGCCACCTGTTATCCACTGCCAGAAGCTTCGTGGATGCAGTGCCTGTATTGAGTGTGGAAATGTAAGATCAGCTCTAGCTGCCTCTTTTTGTCTTCATGCCTCCAACATTAGGTAAAGCTGTACGGGGAATGAAGGATTAAACCTTTCAGCACATTTTAATAAGGTCTGTAAGCATTCCAAAAAAGTCACTTTCTGGCACATTCTTAGCTATGCACCTGTTCACTTGGTCTGTAAGCCCCAGCATCCAAATTGCTCTCTAGGATGGAAGTGATTCCAGATGAGACGGCAAAGAAAGGTCTCCTCACTCCAGAAAACAGACGCTCACTTCATGGCTGCCCCCCACCCCAACACAGCTGTACTTCTATGACTCTTCCTCCAAGTAGCACAGCGAAGCACTACAGCCAAAGCCAGCAGTCGGTTGCTATGGTACATATTTCCTGTTTATATGCACATACTTAGGAGTCAAGACTTTCCATGTGAATCATTTTCTGATACATTTTCATTTTGTAAACTACTAACCACATATCTCGACAGAGAATTAGAAAGCAGTCAAGAAAAAAGAAAGAAAAAAATGCAACCCCAGACACAAAGCTAACAAGAGGAAAATCAGAAGGAAAAAATGGTATTTTCATCACATGCTGTAAAGAAAGACAACTTTGCATTTCTAGGAAACCAGAGAACTTATCTTTATTGCCTAGACCAGATCCATACTTACTGCTGTGTGTGCGCGCGCGCGCGCGCGCGCGCGCACACACACACACACACACACACACACACACACACACACACACACACACACACACACACACACACACACACACACACACGGAGCAGGGAGAACCACAGCAATGGGAGCCTAGCACTGCCGTCTCAGCAGACTTTTCTCCACACTGCAGCTAATCTAGTCCACGCTCAAGCAGCCTTGCCTTTTTTTGGTTTTTCTTCAAATGGCCCAGGAATTAAAAAGCAAGTGTGATGCAAAGGTGCTGACCTCCCAATCTCTCTCGACCCTACCATTCTCCACCCTCTAGGAACCCTCAGCACACATTCTCAGAGGTCCCTCTGAACTCTAGTGGAATTCTGTTTCCACGAGTCAGCATGGATCCTGTTCCACACAGATTCTTCTGTGGGTTCCCATTTCCCAGGAACTGAACGGGAGTCCCTTGGGCTGATAAAGCAAGACCTCCATGACTGGTCCCCATCTGCTCATCCATTCATCTCCCTCACTTCAGGCCCCATCTCCTGTGAAAAACCCTCAGCCTCTCTAGTGAAGCATCCTGCTTTCCCTTCTTCCTCTTGGCTAATTTTTTTTAAATATTTATTTATTTATTTATTTATTATGTATACAATATTCTGTCTGTGTGTATGCCTGCAGGCCAGAAGAGGGCACCAGACTCCATTACAGATGGTTGTGAGCTACCATGTGGTTGCTGGGAATTGAACTCAGGACCTTTGGAAGAGCAGGCAATGCTCTTAACCTCTGAGCCATCTCTTCAGCCCCCCTCTTGGCTAATTTGTTGGAGCATGACAACCCCTGAGAAATTATTTTGTGATCACTGTCTAAGGCTGGCTTAGTGTGCCACCTCAATGCTCCCCCTCAGCGCCACCAGTGCTCCCCCTCAGCGCCACCTCAGTGCTCCCCCTCAGCGTCACCAGTGCTCTCCCAGCAGCTGGCCACCTCTAGAAGAAATAAAGACAGAGCTGTGCTGATCCCTTTCACCGTGCTAAGCATGGATGAACACTCAGTTTCCACACGTTCTTTACAGTGGATGCTGGTGTTCCGCCAACAGGATGCTATTACACTCAGCTCACTTCACAGACAATCACACAGGCAAGGGGATGCAACAGCATCCCAGTGTCACAGCCAGGAAGTGGCAGAGCCAAAGAACTCCAACACATTTCACTACCAATAGCTGAAAATTTAACAGGGTGATGAAGAATTCAAGGAAAAGTCCCAGAACATCGGTGGTGACCTTGGGACAACACTGAAGGGACAGTGAGATTCAGCTTATCTGAATCCTTCCCAAGTACCTGATACCTAGACTAGGCCCATATGGAGTTCTCAGAGCATAAGCTAAGATATGACAAGGAGATGGACAATTTCTACAACCCAGAAATATACACATGAATCAAGAAAAAAGACATTAAAAATTGAAGCTACAAAATTTATGTGGAAAATTTAATCTGGGAGAAAACCAAAAATCAAACAGGGAAGCCATTAACATTTGACATTTTAATATCTACTCTACTATGAGGATAGACGGAATTTTTACATTTCCAAAGATAGAAAATAAATAACTAAATCTTTCACTGTAAAGTATGAGAATTTTAGCTTCAATTCAAGGACTTCCCCCAAAACCAATAATTTTAATCTAAGTAACATATAGTTTATGTACCCACAATTGTGGGGAATGGAGAA
The DNA here is from genome assembly GCA_004026605.1 of Ondatra zibethicus. NCBI lineage: Eukaryota > Metazoa > Chordata > Mammalia > Rodentia > Cricetidae > Ondatra > Ondatra zibethicus. Next base: position 142,559 of record PVIU01001904.1, on the reverse strand, counting down.
TGCCCTGAGTGAATGCCTGCCGTTGACATGGGTACAGCCATGTCAAGGACTCCAACCCCTCGGCCACAGGGGAAAATGGCAAAGCCCCACCCCCTGCCCAATCCCTGAGGCTCAGAGGGATGGCAAGGCCTTCCTCTAAGTCCAGATGTGGATGTTGATAATGTGCGCAGAAAATGTCCACCACAGCTCCCCCACCCCATACTGATGCCCAGGCACTACCCCTACCAAGATTATCTAAACTTGTCTCCTGGATGCCAGTGTATACCAGAAACCTGCTACCTTGTTTTCTGTATGTAATGCCTCCTCTGTGTTCAGCTGCATGCAAGCTTTTCTATGTGTTTGTCTTTTCTTCATTCCCTTGCTTTCCCAGTCAGAAGCATCCCAGGAGCCATGCTGGATGCCACACACAATACAACTGCTGTGCTAATGACCAATATGCTGAACTTCAATGTTCATATCTCAGTCGAATATGCAATTCTGCCTTATGGAAGTTTCAACAGTAATAGAAAACAGAAGCATCTGTTGAAAGCCTTAAGCCACAGACCACTCATTGAAGGAAGCCCAGTTCTGATGACGCTACAGAAATCTCCCTACTTCTAAGCACAGACTCCTTCCAAGCATAATACACATAAAATTTACAAAGTCTGAAATGGGGTAACACATGCCTTGGTAGCTTCAAGGATCAACCAACATGCTAACCAAAAGTATTTAGTTGGTACCTCTTACCCAGCAATCACTTAATAAAAATTAGCTATTGGTACGGACAAACAATTTTCACCTTACTCTTATCAACTTCAAGCTATTTTATCTCGGATTCTATTAAAGACAAGAGGCAGTAAGGCAAATATAACTTCAAAATGAAAAAGAACAGACCACATGTTCAACCACACAACTTGTGCATATCAATCCACTGTTACAACAGAATTTAATAAAATGTCCACCAAGAACATGCACCAGGATAGGGAAAATGAGAACAAAAACAGCACCTAGAGCCATGATTAGAGAACAGCATCCTAGTCTCTTGTGGTTTAAATGACAATGGCCTCCATAGGCTCAAATGCATAATTAGTCCCCAGTTGGTGGAACTGTTTGGGAAGGATTAGTAGGTGTGAACTTGTTGGAGATGTGGCACTGGGGTTGGGTCTTCACAGCTCAAAAGCCCACGACATTCTCAGGATTCTCATTTTCCCTCTTGTTCTCTCTGCCTCCTGCTTGTAGGTCTGATGTAAGCTTTCACCTACTACTCCAGTGTCAGGCCTGCCTGCCTGCCGCCATGTTCCCCTGGCATGCTCATGGACTGGAAGGCGTAATATTGTAAAAATGACTATCTTATTAAAAGCAATCTACAGATCCAATGCAATCCCCATCCAAATCCCAATGTCATTATTCTCAGAAATAGAAAAAAAATCTTCATTCATAAGAACAAAAGACTCCAGATAGCCAAAGCATTCCTGAACAAGAAGAATAATGCTGGAAATATCATATTTGATTTCAAATCCTATTATAGAGCCACAGCAACAAAACCAGCCTAGTGCTAGCACAAAAGCAGACAGAGACAACAGAAGCTCCAGATGTAAACCCAGGAAACCACCTGATTTTTGGCAAAGAAGCCAAAAATATTCTTTAGAGAAAAGAGTTTCTTCAATAAATGCTGCTGGGAAACTAGACGTCTACATGTAAAAGAATAAATCTAGATCCTCATCTCTCACCCTTACAAAAACGAACACATGGCCTTAACATAAGACCTAAAACCCACCAGGTGGTGGTGGCGCAGGCCTTTAATCCTAGCACTCTGGAGGCAGAGGGAGACAGATCTCTGAGTTCAAGGCCAGCCTGGTCTACAGAGTGAGTTTCAGGACAGCCAGGGCTACACAGAGAAATCCTGTCTTGAAAAGCAAGCAACAACAAAACCCAAAAGACCTAAACCTCAAACTATGAGAGTAAAAAATAAGAAAAACTTTAAGATGTGGCTACACGGAAAGGTTTTCTGAACAGGACTTGAACTGCTATGGAAAACAAGGTCAACAACCCACTAAGTGACCTTCTGGGGTGAAAGGCTGCTGCTCTACAGCAACAGTTAACTAAGTGAAAAGACAGAATGCAGAACGAGAGGAAACTTGGCTAGTTATGCACCTGATGGACAAGCAGCATCCAAAACATTTAAAGAACTCAGAAAATTAAACTATAAACAACCAAACAATCCAGAGGCTGGGAGAGGGCCTGCCGTACATAATGATCTACGTTCAGGTCCCTGATACCTACATAAAAGCCAGGTGTGGCAGTGCCCATCTGAGACCCCAGAACAAGAGAAGTAGAGACATTAGACCCGTGGAGTTCATTGTCTGGCCAATAAACACGCTCCAGGTTCATTGACGGATGCTGTCTCAAAAGGAGAAAAGGAAGAATAATCGAAGAAGCCCAGTGTTGACCTCACTCTATCCCAACACACATACAAGAAAAAAATCAAACAATCTAGTCAGCAAACAGGCTAGTAAAATGAACAGACAACTCCCAAAAGATGACATACTGATCGTCAGTAGACATGTGAGGTCCACCAGCCAGGGGTGTTACCTGGACCCCACCCATCCATGCCAGCCTCAACACTCAGGCACACAGCCTAGCCCTGGTCATGCAGTCAGTCAGTCCATGGCCCGGCTTCCTACAAAGCTTCTATTTGCAACAGATGGAGACTGCTCTAGGGATCCACAGCTGATCAGATGCAGAGATCTGCAATGTAAGCCCTACACTGATGGCTCAGGGAATATGGAGGAAGAGGGGACCAGGATGCTAGCTTCTAGATAGTGCCCCCTAGAAAAGACAGGAAAAGTGCAACCATGAACACTCACCAATATGCCTGCCTAACCAAGACCAGCATAATGATACTACCAGTTGACATAACAATGTGGACAGGGGAAATTCCTCAAGGTCCCACCCCTAGATCAAGGACTACAGGTGGCCAATGGCTACTGAAAGAAGAAAAATCATTTTCCTGCAGAACAAGCTCCTACATAGGTTGTTCAATCCCAAGTGGTCATCCCTGGACCCATGTATCTATGGGCAATGCAAAATAGACTCAGCAGGCCGTACATACATTTGTGTGTGTATGCACACATACATATACATATAAATATAACAATAATAATTAAGAAGAGGTCGGGAATTTGGGAGGGAGAGGGGGAGATAGGGAGAGGGCAGGAGTGATATAGATAAAAGTATTTATGGATGAAGTGCTAAAAAAGTATTTTAGAAAACATGAAAAATGTTCAACCTCACTAGCCATTTAGTTAAAACTACTTGAGATTCTATCTTATCCCAGTCAGAAGACAGTCATTAAGAAATCAACAGCAAATTCTAGTAAGGATGTGGGCAAAAGGGAACCTTTTACACACACTGATGGGAATGTAAACTTGTCTAGCCATTATGCAAATAGGTACAGAGGTTGCTCAAAAACTTGAATACAGATCTTCCAAATGAGTCAGCCCCGCAACTTAAAGGACTCTCAGTCAACTTATCAGAGAGACACTTGCACATCAATGCTTATTATGGATGGCACTTTTCACAACTGCTAAATAATGGAGCCAAGCTAAGTGTCCAATAACAGAAGAATGGGTAGACAAAACTGTGGATGTATACACAAAGATATTATTTTCCATAATAAGAAAGAATGGAGTTATAGCATTTGCAGAAAAATGATGCAACTGGAGATAAATTATATCACTTGAATTAAGCCAGTCTCAGAAAGACAAATATGTTTTCTTGCTGTTCCTAGATTTTATGTTGTCACAATAAGTTATGCCTGAACATATAAAATGAATGCAGAGGTGAAATTGTCTAGGGAATAATAAAGACAGCTGGAAGGGAAGAAAGGGTGAAGAGAGGGTGGGGCTAGGAGGGATGTGCTAGATGTATAACACAGGTGGGGCTAGGAGGGAGGGGCTCAATGTATATTATAGGTGGGGCTAGGAGGGAGGGGCTCAATGTATATCACAGGTGAGGCTAGGAGGGAGGGGCTCAATGTATATCATGGGTAGGGCTAGGAAGGAGGGGCCCAATGTATAATACATACTGCATGAAAAAAGTTTTTATTTTCTTGTTTTTGTTTTGTTTTATTTTAAGAACCTGGGCTTTAAAGTTAGATACATCTGGGTTTCTTTTGCATGTTAGCCAATGACAAACAGATCCTTGTGCTAAAGATGCTCTGTGGGAGGTTATCACCAACTGGATGGGCCAATGAGGTCTGTAGCTGGAATTAAACATTGAGCAAAATAAAAATAAGTAGATACACACACATATACATAAACACAAATATATACACACATACATATATAAATACACACACACAGTTGCTAATGCTCTGCTTCAAGACTTATTCTAAGCCACACAGGAAAAATAACAAACAGGATTATTCTGATACTGGTGAAATTTATGGGATTTAAATAAAATATGGACTCATTAAAATATCAATAAGGATGAGATATTAAAAAAAAACAATCAAGATGCTGGAGAATGAGAAAACCCTTTGTGTTGAGTGTTAAGAACAGTCATTGTGTTTGAAGGCCTACCCTATCCTTCATCCTGAAACAGGAACTTCACAGATGTTATTCACTCTTCAAAACCACTCAGGTTTCATCAAACGACCCCAGTTTAGGTGAGAGGATTCTGAGTGTCTCAAGGCATAAGTGACTCGCTCCAGGTTATGCTGCCAATGAACTGCAGAGACTGATATTGTAAAATAGCAAACTTACTGGCGAAGCCATCAGGGACAAAATGGGGGTGGGGGCAAGGTTGTCACAAAGCATTCCTTAGCTCCAACCAAATTCACCGGGTGATATCCAGACCCATCCATTGCTACATCCTCATGATGTGGGCTGTGCTTTGAGTCCCAGGCACTAAGAGGTCATAAGATATCACCCATAAAAGTCAGTGTTTACTATAGATCCCATCCTACAAGCCAGAGCATCCTCAGCACAGGGGACATTCAACAACTCTCCAACATGTTCATGGGACTGTGTGTCAGCTAGTCTTAAGAAAATGGGCAAAGACAAAGCTGACTCTGTACATTCTAAGATGCTAATTTCTGATAATACTTCCAGGATGAGGATGGCGGGGTACAGCCCATTTGTGCATCACTGCTGGGTCCTTAGACATGCTGACTACCAGCTTTCAGTAAATGCAGGCGATCAGTCTCTCTCTCTCTCTCTCTCTCTCTCTCTCTCTCTCTCTCTCTCTCTCTCTCTCACACACACACACACACACACCCCAAGCCACAGAACAAAAGGCTGAGAAGAAGAGGTGTGTGAAGGGTGGGCAGCCTGAGGAGGCGCTAGTTATGACCACCAGGAAGGCCTCAGGCACACCTTCTCTTTGGAATGTAAAAGTCATGGAAAAGTGGGGCCACGGGAAGTCAGATTAGTCTGAATTATTATTATTTCAATTTTTAGTACTGTTTGTGTGCATGATGTAAGTGTGTGGAGGGCAGAGGATAACTCTAGAGTTGGTTCTCTCTCCTTCTACCTTTATTACAGGACTTGAATTCAGTTTGCCAGGCTTGCATGGCAAGAGCCTTTACCCACAGTCTGAGCCATCTAACCAGCCCCTACTATTATTTTTAAATGAACAAATTTTACACTCGGGGGTAAAATGTTCCCAAACCCCTTTGCCTATTCAAAATATTTGTCAATATTTTGAAATACCTACAGGCCAAAAATGCCTTCTAATTTACTATTTCAGACAGATGAATCAGACGGGTAAAAACAACCTACTAGCACTGTGTTTCTGCAAAAGGCATGGAGAAGAATAAGATGGGCCAGCTAGTTTACTGGAGAGAGAACATAAACAGACAATTACAGTGCCATACAATTAATGCTTTTGGGAAAGCAGAACCAAGTGGGGGAGGGTGCGAAGGAGGGATGACTAATCCTGCTTAGGCTTCAACCTCACTTAGTGAGGAAAAAGGGCTTTCCCCCAATGACCTTTGCAATTTCCTTGTCTGATCCTCATTAACTTTAAAGCAAACACCACGCCAGTTCATCTCCTCACTGTGCTGGCACCATCCACACTGCACACTTCCCTAACAGACACTGGTTAAGCAAGCTGTGAAATGGATGGTCAGCCACGCAACAGCACGTGAGTGGCCTAGGCAACTGAATCTTAGCAGAGTTCCTCTCCCTGGAGCTTTTTACAAAAATGTCTTGCCTTCCAACAGCCAACTAATACGATGTGTTAGTGTCAATATATGCTACTATTTAAACGTAGGTGTCAAATGGCTTCACTAAAAAGCTATAAGCATAAAACTAAGGAACAGGGTTTTGAGAAGGACAAAGTTTTCTTTTTCTTGTAATAAAAAGTCCTTTTAAAGTTGAGAGGCTTTAAAAGACTCATTTTCAGCATGCTGAATTCATCCAATGTTCTAGCAGGACATCTATTCTTACCATCTCCCTTAACTTCAGTGTATGTACTGTTGACTACTTTAAACAGTAGCGTATATTGACACTAACTTTATGGTCAGTAAAGATGAGAAGGAAAGGGAGGAGGGGAAAAGAGTACAAAAGAGTACAAGCGTTTGGCAGGTAAACACTCACATGGGTGCTCTACATGTCATTACCAGGGCAGATGCTGAGCCAGTACAAACACTGACCACTCTCTACCTAAGCGAGAAAGTCTTTTGGAATCTCCATAATATCATTGAAACTAGGGTTTTCCTAAATCTTTATATGATCATCCCACCACATGAGGCCACAATGAGGGTTGATGGCGCCGCTCTTCATACCCAGGCACCTGACCTACAAGTCATATCTCAGGCTACCGGGTCCTGTATAGTTACCCACTGCCCGAGTTCACGCTTTTGGGTATCACATCTATAACCATCTTCCTATCTGTAGACACTAAGCTCTTGGGATATGCCAAACAGACTTAAATCAGAGCAGCAGAATGGTAAGGCAGTATTTTTTTTCTCAAAAGTAAAAACACTGAACAAGGGGTGGTAGTGCGCGTCTATGATCTAAGCACTTCAAAGCCAAGGCTGGAGGATCAAGTTTGAGGACAGACTGGGCTATAGAATGAGAAGCTGTGTAAGGAAAGGGAAAGGAAAAATGAGTAAGAAAAGAAACCAATAAATACAAACAGGCCTTGGAGTTGAAAAACAAAAAAGACTTAGACTTCAAGACCATATTCCTACTTGGAAATGAGATAGCTACAGTCAGGCACACAGCTGCATCATGTACCAGTGTGAGCTGTATTTTAAGCTCCAGGAGTGGTTTATGGTTGCCTCTGTCTCAGTCCAAATTCACATGTTCCTTCCCTATGACTACACGGATCAGGTCTGGACTTGCTGGACTTACAATGACAAAAGCATAAGCTGATGACTGATTCCTTTGATTGTCCTTTAAATAAATTATCTCAATGCACTCGAGCGTGGAGTGCAGATATAGGGACCAAGCAACAAAGGCATGCATAAATCCAGAATGACAGTAAGCTTGAATAGAAATGTAACCAGAAACAATTCGATATGCTTCCCATGAAGTCAGCACTTTGAGAACTGTTCCCTGTGAATGATAATAAACTAAGCTGAACAGGTCTGTGCTGGGAAGAATGGTATCACTATGCATCCAGAGTCTTATGAATCTTCTACCATTTGATCCAGTTCTACTACTAAAATTCAAAATTCAGTAACTGTTGAAAATGCAAAAGAAGACTGTCTAAAAATGTAGGAGGCAACCACATAGAATACTATGCAGATAGTAAAAATTATTTTTTGGGGGTTTTTTTTTCCATACATTGTTTTGTTTTATTTTTTCCATTCAAGAACATAATTAAAGAAATAAAATTTTTTTTTCCTTTCTTCCCCTTCTCCCGGTCCCCTCCCACTACCCCCTCACCCCTCCTCCCTCCCCCTTCTTCCTTGAAAGAGGACATGGTGCCCTGCCCTGTTGGAAGTCCAAGGCCCACCCCCATCCCTCCACACAAAATTATTAAGATATAATATTAAACATATAAATGCTCTTCAACGTATCAAATATACTGACATGGTCACGTAGGAAAAGAAACAAACCCGGAAAAATGATAGCCACCCACATCGGTAGGAAAAGAAACAAAGCTGACAAAATGACAGCTATGCACACCAGTCCTGGTCACTTCTGTATCCTCAGGGACTCCGACAGTTCCAGCTCACTGTAGGCACACGACATTCTGAAATTCTCTCCATCAAAACCAACCAGTGATATCTTAGTGTCTGGCCATTTGTATTGTGCCTTAGCTATTCTTAGGCAGCAGGCAAATGTTGGCTAAGGAACCTCACACTAAGTTGAGGGCACTTGCTGGGTCCTGGCAAGAACGATGTTCATGGTCTTTTATATTCCTTTGCTGTTGGGACTCCAGATGTGGCCTGAAAACTTAGCTCCTATGGAATCTGGTATCTCAAGCTTTGTTCAAATGTTCAGCCAAAACATCTAGAAGCCTGGTCTCTGTGGATAACGATGGACAATGATGTGCCAGGTCAAAAGGTCTTTCCCCCTCTCTGGGCCTTGACTCCTACATCTGAGAAAAGAAAAGGCTAGACAGATTTTCATTTCAAAAGTTCAGTTTAGTAAGAAAATAAGAGTTTATGATCTAAGAACGATCATCAGACTGAAAACAAAAAGGTTGTTTCACACATTTTATTTAGCATATGCACCTGGCTGTAATTTCGTTCTTAATGCCTTCTTTGGGATTACCTCTGAGTAGTATGTTCAGCCTTGTTCTATAGGGATCAAGAGGTGGGGATAATTAAAATATTTTATTTTCTTTGTTGTATGTCTGTTTTTGAAGAGTGGTCTCATTATCTCAGGCTGGCCTCATCTTTACTTCAACTTCTGATCCTGTAGCCTCCACCTCCCACTTACTGAGAGGACAGGCATCCATGCCCACACTTGGGGTTATGGGATGTTCGTGACCTAACCTAGTGCCTCATGCGCGCTAAGCAAGCACTCTGCCAGCTAAGCTACTGTTGTTTTCTTTTCATTCTTCCACGCAATGGGTCTCAGTCGAGGAAAGGAGGACAACTGCCTTGTTCCAGCTGAACTCAACGCAACTTCATTTCCACCCCGGGGTAAAAGCCTATATATACCCAGTCTGCTGACATTAATCAGGTACCAAGGGAGTCTTAACTGAGCTTTAGGGCATGAAGAATCAGCAGCACAGGAAGAGCCTGCATTTTCACAGTGAGCCTCAGAGATGCGCAAGCCTGCTGCCTACCTCTCGGACCCAGTGTTGCTCGAGCTGCATTGCCAATGCCATCACTTAAGGCAACGAAAGGTGCTTTGTAGTCTCCCAGTCATTTCCACACCACGCTTTAAATGTATTTTGCACAGTTACCATAGCCTAGCCACATAAATTGTCATTACTATATTATAAAGGTTTCTGTTGTTTTGTTTTATTTTGCTCCCAATCAGAAGCCCAAACAATTTGCTTTAATTATTTCTTTTATTTGGGGGAGTATATCAATTCTTCCTTTCCTTCCTCCAAACTCCCCACATGCTCCTTGCTTTCTTTCAAATTCAAAGCCTCTTTTTTCATTAATCACTGCTATATACATCTATGGATACACACACGCACACACACGCACACACACACACACACACACACACACACACACACACACACACACCTATATATACAAATCAACCTGCTCAGTCTGTATAATGTTGCTTGTATGTATGTTTTCAGGGCTGACCCTTTGGTACTGAATAACCATTGGCGTGTTCATCCCTGGGAAACACTGCTCTCAGTTGAATGCATCTCCTTTCAATAATTTTATATCCATCTCATCTCCAAGCTCGTGATCCAACAACAGAATCTAAGAAATCCAGTTACTTCAGAGTCTCATCTCCAGCCTTCGTGTCTGTGTCACAGCCCCAACAGAATCACAGAAGCCAAAGAGGGTGACCCTGGAGACCTGGAGCTCCTAGACTAAGCCCACTCCTCTGCCTGGCCCATAGGCCCAGGCACACTGATAACCCTGTGTTCCCGTGTCCAAAGAATAGGTAAAGTTCCATCACTGGCTCAGAGGCTACATCTACCCTCCCAGAAGTCTCCTTCCAGCTTGAAAGAGCACAGAGCCACGGCCAGGGGCCCTTCCTGTACAGGCCACCCCACCCTGTTCTTTCTAAGAGGAAGTGGGCTGGAAATCCTGTACACTCATTGTTTTATTAGTAAAACCTTTGGAGGAGGAAAGCCTTAGACGGGGATACCTACTCACTGGGGAAATCAGGAGGCCAAGGCACTAATATTTTTATGTTTCTTGTCAACTTTGGTCATCTGAGACTTTTGAAACAAAAACAGAATCCTAAGCCGTCTAAGTTTGATGAGTTGCTGATGACACATTAGACAAACACCTGTCATTATTATGTACATCGCCACCACAGCACAGCATTCTGGGATAGGAAGAGAGCCTCATGTGGGTAGAGAAACTTCACCACTTCCCAAGATGCCTCACTCACAGAACTCCAGCTAGAATCAGGTCTATGAACAGATGCAGCAAGATGTACAGGTGAGAGGCAGACTTATAGTAAATATAAATTCAAAGTCTCTCTCTCTCTCTCTCTCTCTCTCTCTCTCTCTCTCTCTCTCTCTCTCTCTCTCTCTCTCTCCAGGATCTCACTATGTAGCCCCGGATGGCCTGGAACTCCCTGTGCAGACCAGCCTGGCCTTGAATTCACAGAAACTGGCCTGCCTTTGCCTCAGCCTGCCAAGTGCTGGAAATAAAGGCATGCTCCAGCAGCCCTAGCACAAAAGATGCAAGACCCACATGCTTAAGGGACCAGTTCACTGATACAGCCCTATGGCTGCATGGATCCGGCCGTAGGCTAGAAATCTGACTTCTGAAAGCCAGCTTTAGCGCCTGACATCTCTCACACCTGAATCAACCTCTTCTGGGACACAGAGGTCAAGCCTTGGCATGCTGGGTATTCAGGGCTACACACCTACATGTGGATGAATGACCACTCAGGCCTCAAATTTCCTGGACAGACTTTCAAACTAAGCAAAAAGCTGAGGCTTCTGTGTTGGTGTGGTTTCTATGCTGTCTGGGACTCTATTAATACCCCTTCTTCCTCTCCACAGAGAACTGGCCCAAGCCCTCCTCCCATCACACTCGTTCCTAGTCGAACACTGTTCAGACTGGGATGGGAGGGGCAAACAGCTCCCCGGGACCACTAATGTTTAGATTCTTTCATTATTTTGAATTAAAAGGACTAGATTCATTAGATTCTTTTGAGTTAAAAGTTGCCAAGTTACCCATACATTTTAATATGGCTTTGCTTACTGTACTGAACTGCTTCAGTTACAGAAACAATCTCTCATGCTCACAGATAGCTCTATAATTAATAAAGCTCAAGGAAAGAGAACCCAACATGGAATTCCACTGGAGATTGTAGTGAGCATTGTGGTGGATGTCTTTAGCCCTCCCAGCACTCACATAGCTCCTTGACAACAATGTGAATCTCATGTGTTTATTGCAGTCTGTTTATCATACATTTTGTGCCTTGCCAGCACAATATCATCAACACAAATGCACAACAGGCTATCATACAAACAAACTGCAGTATATACTAGAAGCCATCTGGGTCACTTCCCATGTTTACTATGCATCTTCAGAGCTAACCGTTTCCATGGAAATAACCGCTAGAAATAGGCTCACTGGAGTCAAAGGACTAACGAATTGTTTCTCAGTTGGCCACAAGAGGCCTTTTAGGGAAAAAACCTTCTGAGTCATTTCAGCATCTACATTTTTCTCAACCAACTTTGGCTGAATTTTCCTAGTCTGTTCCTGCTGCCTTTACTGTTAGCTAAATTTGTACTTGGTTTTCAAATTATTCAAATCTGGTAGTCAGCTAATCATCTCTGGCTAACAAGCTATACTGCTCAATGTAGCTTCTCTACCATTTGAAATAACAAATGACATCTTGTTCATGGTTTTGTGTTTTGAGGCAGGATCTCACACAGCCTAAGCTAGCCTGTGCTGTGTAGATGAGAATGGACCTGAACTCCCAATCCTCTTGTCTCTGCCTCCCAAGTGCTGACATTCCAGGCCATGTATCATTATGCCCAACATGTTGGTCTATTGCTATATTTTAGCTCATATTTTGAACTGAATGACTAGTATTAATCAGCAAATATCCCAGGATCCTCTGCTTATTTTATCTAAATTTCAGATCAAATCCTTTATGTAGATTTCTCATGGTGGGCAATTTTTTTCTCCAAAAGCTTCAGAGTTTAAAAAAAAAAACAAAAAAAAAAAACCTTTTTCAAGTTACGAACTTTCCCACTTTGCTAAGGTTAATCACTTGGAGTAGTATTAGGACACAACACTGGGATTCTCAGGGTCCTGTCTCCTTTTGTGATGCTAAGACTTAAAGTACTTAGCATATCCCCTACTTTCTTTGATAGAACTTACATGCCAATACAAAAACAGACTACAAATTGTGAAGTATTTCCTAGGTGGAACTGAAATAGCTCAGGTTGATTCTCCTCGTCAGAACTCTTGCCCACATTTCACACCAGAAAGGTTGAATCTGATGGAGAACCCAAAAGGAATGACACCATCATTGTCGGAGCTGTGAAGCCACCCAAGAAGATGGCTTCAAACTTGGCTTTCCCTGAACGTAGTTACACCTACACTGCATCCAATGGGCAACACTGTCAGTACATATGATGAAGCACAGGACAAGACACAGACAAAGCCATGATTCTAGATGAGGCACCATTAATTGATGACTGCTGTCCCAAGGACTTCAGGATACTTACATGCTACACTTGAGAATATTAAAAGCTAATATACACTGTGGACATGGTGACCACTACAAATGTCCAAACAATTGGAGTAAGCGTGTCACCACCCCATTTAGAGCCAGTTTCTTCTCAGTGACATGGAGCTAGCTCCCAGGAGCCCGGGATGTAACTGGGAACAATGCATCTCCGGGCATGGATGGTAAGGTTTACACCAGAGGTGATCTGAAGATGCCCAGTGAGCTCTGCTGTGAACCGGAGAAGAAATCCAGTTCCTTCAGGAATCTGGTCCAGAACCAAACCTGTTATGAAACAGTTTCTCCACACCTTGCATGTTCCCCTTCTCTGTGGTGATTTCATGAACTCTTAAGACCAAACAAAACTGGGCTCACAAAACAGATAGTGTTAGGGTTGCTTCTTTTTTTGTTGTTCTTGAGACAGGATTTCACTATACAGTTCTAGCTGGCTTGGAATTCAGTATAGTCTCGACCAGGCTGGCCTAGAACTCAACAGAGACCCACCTGCCTCAGCCTCCCAAGTACCAGGATTAATGGTATTAACTACGTGAACAGAAATGCCAAAAACACTACAACTGGTCCTGTCCTGTTTAAGACAAGCTAGTTCCTTGTGCCTGGCCATCTAGGGAAGACTAGCAGGGAGTAAAAGTCCTGGTGAAGGCGTGAGCACCACCAGCCCATTTCTAGGACTTTCCAGAGAACTGAACTTGGCTGAATAAAAGGATCAGAGACTTGGTTCCTTCCGGCCTGTCAGCTCTCAAAAGGCCACTGTTCTGAAGGCCAGTGTACGCCTTCTGAGAACAAGGCTCCTTGTTGATCGTTTGTTCTCTGATTGGAAGGGACACTGACTGTGCTCAAGCTTAGCCATAATCAGTACTGTCACCTTTTACTGCAGCACTGGCAGCTTTCAGATGACAACTTTACGAGTGGGAGGGTGAGTCTTCCCATCTAGACCCTGCTCAAAACGTACCAACAATGCCCTGCACTCATGGGCCCTGGTTCTCTAGATTCTGGAACCTATTGAAAATACAAAATGCTAACTAAAAAAGAACAAATTTCTGGGACTCGACATGTGGGTCCATCAGCAGTAGAGGCAGGGAACCGAAATTGAAATCCTGCCACATGTTTCTGATACAGATGATTGATGACTGCACAAAATGACACCCCAAAGAAGCTAAAAGCTGACATCTTCTTGACAGTTTACATTCTATCACCTTGAGACAGATCCATGTCTTAGAGTTTCTATTGTTGTGATAAAACCCCATGACCAAAGCATCTTAGGAAGGAAAGGGTTTATTTGGCTTACATATTCCTGGTCATATTGAGTTAAGCCATGGCTTAACTTAAGACAGGAACTGACTCCATGAAACAATGCTGCTCACTGGCTCGCTCCCCATGGCTTGCTCAGATTGCTTTCTTAGGCAACCCAGCCACTTGTCCAGAAGCAGCACCACCCACTGTAGGTGAAGCCCTCGCACATCAATCATTAGTCAAGAAAATGCCCCACAGATCCCCATAGGCCCAATCTGATGGAGGCAATGAGGCTCCCTCTTTCTAGATGACTCTAGCTTGTTTCAAGTTGATAGTTGATAGGAAAACAAGACAACTTCTTATTAACAAAAGTAAGAAAGTCAAAATGAAACAACAAAAATCACCTTAAAAACTAAAAATTAAAAGAACAACAACAACAAAAAAAAACCCAGGGTTGGAGAGATGGCTCACGGATTAAGAGCATTTGCTTGTTACTCTTGCAAAGGACCCCAGGAAAGCTCTCAGCAACCCCCTATAACCCCACTTCCTGGGGATCCCTGCAGGCTCCTCCATGCATGTAGTACATGTAGACACTCAGGCCCAACACACTCACACACATATAATAAATCTTTTGTTACAAGGTGATTTTTAAAATTACCTTAACACTGAAAGAAAACTAGAGTCCCTGCTGTATGCTCAAATACAAAGTCATTATTAAAATGTATATTGACCTATATGATTAAAATTTATATTTTAGGCTGATCAAATAATGATTTCTACCAAAGCATGCTGAATGTAATTATACAACCTTGTTTTGGAATAAGTTTTACTTTTTTTCAGTATTTCTTTATTCTCGTGAATATTTACCATCTTATGACTTTTATCACCTGTCATGAAATCCAAGGAATGAAGAGTTGATGCATGTTTAATGGTCAACATAGAGCACCAGAAATATCTCAGTGGTCAAGAATGCTTACTGCCCTTCCAGAGGACCCGGGTTCATTTCACAACACCCACTTTGGGTGGCTTTCAATAACTTGTAACTCCAGCTCTAGGGGTACAGCACCCTCTTCTGGCCTCCATGGGTACCTGCATTCACACGCACATTGTCCTACACAAATACACATGCATGCACAGAACTAAGAATAATAAAATAAATCTTTAAAAAGAAAAGGTAAAAGGCAATATAAGAGGCTAAACATCAAGAAGGTTGTGCCTCCATCTGCTAAAATAGAAAGGGAAGATACATTGCATACCACAGGCCTATTAGATAATCCAATGGCCAGAAACAGCTTTGAGACAACAAATAAAAAAGCTCAGGGAAACAATGTGGTATTAGCCATGGCATTTTGGCCACACAAAATAGATGGGCCACTTCTCAGACTTCTTAAGCAGCACTTAAAATATCCATAAATACCATTACGTTCACTTCTTCACTCAAGAAATATAATTGTCTACTTCATATACCAATACAGTGGGCTACCAGACAATGGTGTGGTGCAATAATAGGGCGCTTTCTGACCTAAAGCCTTAGAAGAGGAACTTAATGGGGAATTGAAGGAATATTGCTAAATAGAGATAAAAAAGGAGAAGTATGGAGGCTATTGCAAAGGAACTGAAATCAAGCTACCATGGCTGAATCCAAGTGAGGGAAGGAGGGGAGATGGAGGAAGGAGCATGGGGAAGAGTGGGTAACAACAGGTGACATGAGATTTCGCAGCTATGAAGTCATTATCAGAACTAACATGGTGGGGAGTTAGGTATTGAGCGAGTCAGGCTGGGTGTTGGGGGTTTGTTTTCTGTTGGGTTGTAGGACAGGAACATCTGACTGTTGTCACCCAGGTGACAGGGATTAGTGGGAACCGGCTGGTATTAGAGTCTTTGAGCAGGTAGAGTCACCACAGACTTGCGATGGAAGAGGACACAGGAACTGAGAGGATGGGAGCAGACAGAGAGGTGACTCTGCCTGCAAAGTGAGGGCTCATCCAGGGGGCACTCCACCAGGAAACTGGACCACCTGAGGATGGAGGATTTAGGGAAGAACTGAATTGAAAACATGTTTCAGTCTCAGAGAAAGATGGAAAACACAAGGTCTTTCTCTTCTATTTTCCAGTCAAATTTTATGCTAGTGATACTATACAAGAGGAAAATTAACTCAACAGAGATGTTATCATAGAAGGTTCTTGTTTTCTAGATGTCAGTACTTTTTCCATCTTTATTTTTAATCTCACTGCAACTTAAAGCAGAGCTCTGGCCCTGCACGACCATGAATCCTTCCAAATGGGTCCCTTGACCGTGTGAACAGTGAGTGCCTTACTCAACTCACTGTGGCATCTGCCCATGTAGAAGTTATATTAACATTCACAGACATGAAAGATGGGGCTAAAGCCTTGAAAATAAAAACACTGACCCTTGGATGAGCAACCTAGATGTTCAAGGAGAGAAAGTCACTTGGATCAAATTTAAACAAGAGAGCCAGGATGGGGCCATCAGAAGTAGGATTTGACTCAAATGACAGGTTCGGGCCACCAGAATTTTCTCTCCAGGTAAAATACCATCTCCTGGGAACAATCCACAGGAACCCTGGCAGCCCTTTCTACTCGGGAGAGGTTCTATTTCTTGAGTGCCACTAGATTTTTGTGGCATGGAACCTAAAATTCTGTGCTGGAGACACAAGCACAGAGTGAGAAACAAAATAAACAGGAAGTTTTTTTTTTTTAAGTACTAGAATCAAGGCCTGATCTATGGAAATAAAAAAAGGGAGAAAAAGACAAAGGTATGAAGTCCAATCGCCTCTATTGACATATACCATGATCCTGTTTGAAAAAAAAAAAACCTAAGACACTGATAACACACACTTTCAGCAAAGTAGTGGAACCCAAAATCAAAACAGAAAACTCAAGCTTGTCATTGGCATATGGCACTGAAGCACTAAGATGGCAAGGCAGCTCCATCACACACGGGGACGCCACCATCGGTCAGCACCAAAGAGGGTGTTACTATAACATTACAGGGCATGCCAGGATTCCTGTTGCCTTGGATCATGGCATGTGGTACATGTGGACACTCAGGCCCAACACACACACACACACACACACACACACACACACACACACACACACACACTAAATCTTTTCTTTAAATTGGTTTACCTTAACACTGAAAGAAAACTAGAGTTCCTGATGTATGCTTAAATGTAGATAAAATAATTATCGTGAGGATAAAAAAATACCTTTAAAAAGTAAAACATCCAAATACAAGGTGGTATAGCTACATTCAACATACTTTGACAGAAACCATTTTGTCGTCGACCTAAAATGCAAATTTTAACCATATAGGTCATATGGGTTCCTAAACTCTTTTGTGTCTCAAAGTCACTGGATCACAGGCAAGCGACCACCTATGTGACAGGAGAATGAAAAAGAGGTGCTAGCCAGTCCCCAGGTTGGCAGCCCTGGTGGCGGGGCCACATGGGAGGAGTCCAGGTGAATTTTTTTCCTATATTCTGTTCCTAAAGCTTTCCTTGCTGAGCAAGCAGCACCCCCACAACAGAACAAGGCGCACAGCTACTGCTACAAACCCACAGAGCTGGATTTTGAAAATCAGTTGTAACTAAAGACCCTGCTCAGAAAACGGGGCACTGATCTTCCATCCCTTAAGCTCACTCAGAACTTCACAAAGCAGGTGTTTCTGTGCTCATTTTACCAATTAAAAAAATCAGTTAGGAATTCATCTCAAGCTAATGAAATGTTTACCCTCCAAATGAGGAAAGCTATTCAGAAAGGAGCCCACCAGATACTCCTGGTTGGCAGGGTTGGCCTACCAGACAAGCAAGGCCACACTACTGGACTAAATTAGTTCTTCCTCACTCACAGAGAACTGATATGGAGCGTGACACAGGAAAGCTGACCTGTCTTCATTGAACCAAATTCGGGAGTCACAGCACCTGAGACTGGCTGAACTCCCACAGGCAAAGAGAACCAGTCCAGAACTGGTGATTTAGTCCAAAAGTGTTTTAGTAATAAAAGAATAATTTTAGCCATTCAAGGGAGAGCACTACAGCAAGTTTGCTTCCAATTTTACAAATCAGATAACTGAAATCATAGTGAAACATGTCCTCCAGTTACACGGGAAAGACCTGAGAAATATAAATGGCAGAAGCCAGTGAGGAGCAGGCGATCCCACGCTTATTCACTACACAACCAGGGCTCGATGACAACCCCCTTCTGTTCTCAGAAGCACCACACTTGCTAAAAGCTCCATAAAACCCCCATGTAGAGAAGACTGTCAGATCAACAGAAAGTAACTCTGAACTTAACCGGGGACAACTAGAAGAATGTAATCACATTCAGGTGGTGGAAAGTAGGACATCAGGAGTTCAAGGCCATCCTCAGCTCTATAGTCGGAGGCAGCTGATGCCCAAGAGTTGTCTTCTGGCCTCCACACAGGCACTGTGACACAACACAAATACATAAACTAAAGAATGAAATGAAAACTTGGGACTCCATTTATTTGGATTACAAAACTTTCTAAGCTGGGCAGAGTTAGTTCACCTTTCAATTAATATTCTCGATAGCAGGAAACAATAACAAAGTAATAAGTACGGCAAGACAGGGTACATACGAAGACAAGCTCATTGTTGAGATTATTAGTAAACAGACTGCTTAGTCACTAATTCTTCTCTAGTTTTCTGGGAAAGAACCTGATCTATGCACAAATCCTTCTGGGCAAAGAATTGCCTCTTATGCCTTCTTCTCTCTGCCATTCCTCTGAGTATTGTTTCTGCATACAGCGGGAAGCACTGCAGATTTCAATTCTTCTATGTGAGCTGTAAAAGTGATCAGCCTTCGTCACTCCTACACACACAAGCCCCTCAAAATGCCTTGGCCTGATGCTCAGGGCCAGCACTGCTAGCCACAACCTTATCTCTGAATGCTCTTCCTTCCCAAAGCTGCTCTCCAGCCAAATGTCTATCATATCTATACCAGAAGCAGATATGTGACTCAGCCTAATGACTTCAGTTCATATTCAGGCCAGGTGAAAGGGGAGAGCCGACTCCTACAGACTGTCCTCTGACCTTCACATGAGCAACATGGTGTGTTCATGCCTCTACATGCAGACCAGACAGACAGACAGATACACACACACACACACACACACACAAATAAAAAAAATTAAAAAATGAGAAAATTAAGAGACCCTAGGAAGGAAAGGAATTCTATACTGCAGAGGCCAGTTTCATGTGGGATTCTCCTCTGTATGCTATGATTACCACTAATGAATAAAAAAAAAAAAAACTGGCTTGGCCTGATAGGGCAGAACTTAGCTAGGTGGGAAAAACTAAATTGGATGCTGGGAGAAAAGGAGGCAGAATCAGGGAGAAGCCATGTAGCCCCGCCAGAGACTGACACACTGAAACTTTGCTGGTAGGCCACAACCTCATGGTGATGCACAGATTAATGGAGATGGGTTAAATTAATATGTAAGAATTAGCCAATAAGAAGCTAGAGCTAATGGGCCAAGCAGTGTTGTAAAAAATATAATTTCTGTGTGATTATTTTGGGGCTGAGCTGCCGGGCAGCTGGGATCACTCTAGCAGCCTCCTCATAACACCAGTTGACCAGCTGAAGTCTCTCCCCAGTTGAGAGTGAACAAACTCCAGTACAATTAATAAAATTTAATATGACGATTGCCTACATAAAGACAATATTTCTTTTCTATAGCAGTATTTCAATATGAATGTTAAAGTTGCAATGGAATGTGCATGAGTTGCTCTCCTGGTGGCTGTGACAAAACACCCTGCAAAAAACAACTGAAGGGAGGGTCTATTTGGACAGTGACCCAGCTCATCATAGTGGGGATAGCACCAAAGCACAAGGCAGCTCATATTTCTATCTGGAGCTACTCAGTTCCCTTTCTCCTTTCTATGCATCCTGAGCCCCGATCCCATGGAATGGTAGCTCACATTTAGGATGAATCATGCTACCTTAATTAATAATCTAGAAAGTTCCTCACAGCCATACCCAGTGGTTTGTTTCTATGGTGACTTTAAATCCAGTCAGGTGAGCAGTCAAGATTTTCCATCACACCACACTTAAAGCCTAAGCAGGCATGTCCTTCCTGCTTCTCAATGTGAACCAGCAGTCTAAGCAGGCATGTCCTTCCTGCTTCTCCAAGGGGAAGCAGTAGTTATGTGGGGACCTCACAAACAGGCTACAAACGTTGTTTATAGTCAATCCCCTGGATACGGCTTTCCAGTCACGGTTTTATCTTCTCCACTTAATCCTATCAGATACATATCGCTATTGTAAAGAAACTTAAATACTGTCCTGAGAAGCTCATGCCCCATATTTGAATGTTTCAGAAGCATCATACAATGCCAGAAAATAAAGGGAAGAAAGAACTAAAATGCACTCACTCATATTCATACAAACACACACATCAATGACAATGGGGTACATCAAGAGCCATCTAAATGACCTCCCAATGATCAAAGCTGGAACATCTTGGGCAATACAAATAAAAGCACATAGTACTGGATTTGAACCTGAAGTATTAATTATCCAGGAATCCATACATATATAAATGATATGTTCAATAAATGATGGATAGGCCAGGCAGTAGTGGCACACACCTTTAATTCTAGCACTGAGGAGGCAGAGGCAGATGGATCTCTGAGTTTGAGGCCAACCTGGTCTACACAGCAAGTTCCAGGACAGCCAGGGTTACATAGAGAAACCCTGTCTTGAAAAACCAGTAATAATAATAATAATATATGGTGGATAGCATACAAAATTCCTATATAGAAGAATTCAAAGTGTTTTATATACTTCATCCGAGCATAGCTCATCATGTGTGTGCTATTTGACAGCAGAGAAACCTGGCATTACTGTCTCAGCTTGTTGAGGTGATCTGGGTCACACCAACAGAGATAAGTCATGTTGCTTTTTCCTCCTAAAAAAAAGTACAATGAAAAGAACATCTCCTTTCTCTGATCCTGCAAAACAACTTTAATCTAATCAGGAAATCCTAAGGCCAAACTCAATTGAAGGATAGTCTATAAAACACCTGACCAGTACTCCTCAACACCATCAAGGTCATGACAGAGAGAGACAGAGACTGTCAGTCACAGTCTAGAAGTCCAAAGAGACACAGCAGCTAGATAGGATGTGGCAAAATGCCTGTTGTTAGCCTGCAGAAAAGGAACGTTATTACATAAAAACTAAGAAAGCTGAATAAAATATGATTCGAATTAATTATAATGTCTCAATTAGCTGTGATTGACATGCAGTACTAACATGAGAAAGTTAAAGCTTATTTTTAAAAACTCTCTTTGACTCTGTCATCCTGCCTTACCCCTACTCAGACTGTAGTAATTCCATGTCCAAAGCTTCCACTGTTCCCCTCCCTTCTGTTCACGCTGCACGGTCCAGTCTTTATCTTTTCCAGTCCATGTTCTATACAATTGTCAAGGTCCGTTTTCTAACACAAAATCTCAAGGATAACACATCCACGATGGAATCCTTTAACAGCTCACTTAGATCAAAGTCAACAGCTTCTTATGTGAATGCCAAGATGGCAAATACTCCGAGCTCTGCAAGCCTCCCTCCTCTGCCACTACGGCAACCGGCAAACAGAAATGCCCATATTCCAATAAAGTCATTTTCATAAAAGCAAACAGAGACTTCAATTTAGACCAAAGACCATTTTGTGCCTATCGCTGGCATAGAGAATCAGGCCCATACTCCTCAGACACCAACATCACCTCCCCCCTT